>OX422223.1:418880664-419118164 GCA_949130495.1 Sambucus nigra
AAACAAGGAGCTTCTTACGAAATACACTTTCTCTTGACATTGATGGTAATCACATTCCATATACAACATGCAAATGTAATCGGGGCTCTCAAAATCCCGTCCGCAGACACACAACTATGAGTATAAACTCCCAAATCTCTAAACGGTGATAAAACAATGCACTCTTCTTATTATGACCTCCCTAGCATTAATTATAATAACCAGCTAAACCTTTGCTGACTAGTAAACCAATTACATACGAATCATATCAATTAAATCCTTATGCATACTGGGATTAAATATCTGAGATCATTATACCTTGTTGAAATCACAACAATATATGTATATATATATATATATATATATATATATATGAAAGTACAATTGCAAGCCCGACCCGCTCACAGATGGGACCTTTCCAGAACGAAACATTCTACCCCAAGGTAGTAACCCCGATAAACTTGCAATACCAGTACACTGTTGGTATAGTCATATATAAAATCATAATTAGGATAATATCATACTCGTATAACACAGCACTAAAATGAGTAATTTTAATAAAGTATATACCGCTATCAATATACCCATTCATTCTCCGCGGATGACAATGAAGGTAACTCCACACTATCAGGGAAAATATTCACATAAATAATAAAATTGTCGATACTCACAAAACTCGACTCTCAAGAAAAAATAACAATAATAACAATTGTAGAAACTAGTTCATGCAACAAACAACATGCAACATCATCTAAGGATATAACTCATACTTCTTTCCTGACAATCGTCCTGACTGTTCAAATGGTTCCTGGATTTAACACACATGTCCGTACCAAACCGAATGTTTCAATAACTGTTGCCCTTCACACGCACAATACCTTTTATCCCTATAATTGCATCGGAAAACATTTATAACATACGGGTTTCACTCCCCACAAAATACCTCTACACATACTCCACTTATCTTTGGTCACCCTCACCATGTTAAGGTGGTCCTTCTCTAGAACGTTGGTAGTATCGGCTCTCACGACTACCTACATTGTTCCCTTAGATTGATGGACCTATGGAACACGCTACTAGTTTCCACATCGCTTACCGAAATCACCATCGCTCGATAATGATTCAGCTATCTGAATCATTTTAACAGGTTCTCCGTTGGGTCTTCCCCTTGTGGTGCTTCTCCAATACCATTTTCCCAGTCTTACTCTATAGAAATTTCTCGATTCTTGCATCTCCCCACCCTAGGAAACATTTACCTCCACATTAACACTACGCGACATTATTACCATCTACGCTGACCGTCCAAGCAGAATTCCCCAGAAGAGCTAACAATTCTTCTTGTATATAAATTCTCCCTTTAATATCCTCTTCTCCATTTCACCTACTTCACCTGGTGCAAGGTTCGCAAAATAATTAAATTTCTCCTCACAAAGTGACCTCTTTCCGGCCCTCTTTGTGTGAGTTCAGAATAACATTCGCCTTTCACCTAGAACATCTGGTGAAGGAACTTATGGTCAAACCATATGTGCACGCCTTCTATCGACGTCACATTCCACTTCTAAGTGTGGTGAATATCTCTCACCATTGAAACTCCGCTCTTATGAGCCAAGAAAAAAATTTACCCCAAATTTTCACTCTCGATTGTCCATACCCCGACATATGCCCAAGCTTTGGATATATTACATTCGTTTGGCTAGCACACCCCATCTCCGCATTTCCAGTATTTCCACTGCTAGTTCTCTTCGATGTTTCACCTAACTCTCTCTCTCCCATTCCAACCTTGTTGGGTGAGTCTAATTTGACCCCACTCCTGCTATAGTTGTACCTGGAAGTCAAAAATCGCACCTTAGCCGTCTATACCGTCCTGGACTTTTGTGACATAATATGGATGACTTCAACTACTATCATCCTTCTTTAATAAATTTAAATAACCTCAATTGATCTTTGCCTCCTATTGTCCGTCCAACAGTCTTCGCCTGACGTACTGCATTGTTCGGCACCCGAACACACCCAAATGCAAATAAGATTTACCATCATATATATCATAGCAGGAGAATGAAATCTAACCAAAGAAATCAACAATCCTAAATATAGGGATCTATATCAAAGAAGGCTATGCTTGGAAGCATAATAAGCCGTACAGATCCTAAAGGACACTAGAACCCGATGCTCTGATACCACCTGTCACACCCCGTCCAATTAAATACCGGGTAGCTACTCCTTTATTAAATTAATACGAAATATCAAGTTGGTTCAGTCTTAGCGTCACTGTCGAAAAACATTTAATCAATTACTAGCCACCTAATATTTAAAAAGAGAGATGTCAAATTTTATTAATTATGTTAACAAATAAACAAGAATTTATTTATAAACCAACAATCACATAAACAATCTCATAAAAATCCTCAACGAGATAAAATCAAATAAGTTTTGAGTAAACACTCCAATAATAAAGATGCCAGAGTAAATAGTGTCCCAATACAAGAGTCTGAATAAATAATTAACCAAAAACTGAAATAATGAAAGTCTGCAACTACAACTTCTAAATAAGAATGAGCGACATACCCTAACTGATAGAAATAACTCTGAAGGAATCAAGGATAAAATGAGAGCGTCTACTACCAAGATCCTGTAACTTCCACAACAGCTACAACACGTCATCAGAATGGAACTCCTATGCTTGGCGTCCCTGTGGCTGGGCACCTAAAATGTTTTTACAAAACAAAAATAGATTTGGAGGAAAACGGGTCAGGTCCCGATGTGAAACAGTTTAAAAGTTTAGCAAGTGTTTAAATTACAATTAAACAACACATATTATAAACACGTTAGTTGCATACTCTCGCATGAGTTTCTTACCTCTCAACTACTGTGCACGCCTAACGTATGCCTTTAACCCATCCTAGTTATGCCACTATCTAACTAGTTTGTACCACTCCTGCATTCGCATTCTAACATAGAGTATCTGCACGTAACCCCCAAATAAGCCCATATTTATAACCCATGTTCACATTCATTATCTTACTTATCTCAAGTGTTAATTAAATTTTCATTCTTAACCCATTCAAATATCTTAGTTATTCACATATACTAAGCAACAATGAACCAGTCACGAGTGCATAAGTGTATCACTCTCAGTACATCAATACATATATGGCACCTTTAGGCTAAGCTACGGTGCACGCATACTCTTTTATCGAATCCTGGTACATCACGTACATAAGGACTACGAGTTTCAAATCTCTCAAGAACCGTTTCAATAAGCAAAATCACACATATTGGAGGCGATCATAGTTCACATACCCATGGGCTACGCTCCCATGGTCAGGTGACTATCCACTCATAAATAGGTCATTCACAGTACTATGTCCTTAAGGTGCCAGTCTAAATCCCCCCCGAAGGCACACAAGGATAAGAGGGTCCTTTTCAAAAATAAAACTAACCTCCTGAGATAGAAAGTATGGTAGGTATGTCATACACATAAGAAATCCATACACTAGGCATTCACACAACCTAAGAAATAATATATCAATATAGATGTTCACACATTTCATCTAATTAATCTCATACGTAGCAAGTTTACCCCAAACATTACACATTATATATTTTCCGTTTGATAACTCTCTCGTCGTATCAATTTGAGTACTTAAACCTTTCTCAAAAGGATACTAGGTCTTTTATTGGTTTCTAATGTCATCTCAGTACTGGAAACCCCTCCGTTGCTGTCTATAATCTTATATCATCATTAATTCCTGTTATAGTTTCAATTCGGATGATTTCCAATCGTACCTCACTCGGTAGACTCTCGTAAGATATGTCATTCGATTCTCTAAGTTATAACATTCTTCGATAATGTTATGACCTTACTAACTTTATCTAAGTCCCACAATATTATATTACTCACCCTAATAACCAACATCGGCTTTGGAATAATCATTAAACCTTAAAGAGAAACAATTGTTAAAAATCAGAAGGGGTCGATCGATCGATGGTTCGATCAATCGACATTCTTAAGTAGATCGATCGATCAAGCTGGTATCAGCCCAAAATTTCTTAACAGTTACGGGTTCTCTTCTTTTTACACCTTAAATTCTTCATCCCAACGTCCAGAACACACAGCTAAGTATGCTATTTATCCTACTAACATGTTTACAACATTCCCCACGTTTTAGATTCATCAAATCAACGTATAACATCAATTTCTTAGATCAAATTACCCAATTTTCATCTAAAATCCTAGTTTTCCTATTTATTCAAGAACATCACATAATCCAATCAAATTTCATAAATTCTCTACCCATAAATCATAAATTCGTGGTTGTTATCATCTCCAACATTTACTACATGCAAGACCTATCCAGATTATGATTTAAACCTTTCAAATCCATTCGATTTTCATTAATTATGATAAATCTTCAATTCTAGAATAACAAGTAAAGTTAATGCTTTGAATCTTTGCAAGATAAATCACGTTCCTTAAGTTTGATGTTCTGATTCGTTGATGGTGTTCAAGGGTTGGTCCTCTCCTTCTTTTCAGTCACAATTCCGTCGAAAATGGTGGTGGTGGGTGGTGGTTTTGGTTTGGAGGCTTTTTATAACTTCTCCTCTAACTCATGTAGTCCACCCCTTTGTTTTTGGATGATCATGGCCCTAATGGCCTTTCTAATAATAAATTAATAAACACTAAAATTCGTGGGTATTAATTCCTTAATTTTTACAATGACCAAAATACCCTTCTAGGTTTCCGGTTTGGCCTAAAAGTGCCCTGGGACCCAAACTAAACCCTCGGCTAGTGTTTTCTGACTGTCTCGACCCTTCCGGACATGTTGGCGCACTCAAAAAGCTCATAAAGATGACATAAAAATAAAATACTTTTAAATCCATTAAATTGGGTCCCGACACGACTGGCACGCGCGTCCCAACTTAATTACCGAAACTGACATATTTTTAACTCACGACAATTTTATTAAATTCAATGATCACATATTACCATAATCACTCAGTAATATTCAACAATATAATAGTAACCAAATACTAACTCTCGTCTCGCTAGCATTTAAATTTAGAGTTAATTTTCCAATTAATTATCCCAAATTAATTTAATAAATCCCATAATTAAAAGCAATAAAATACGGATTAATTTTAATAAATCCCATAATTAAAAGCCATAAAAATATAGGGTATTACATACTTCCCCCCTAATAACGGAATTTCATCCCGATATTCGTAAAAGTAAGGCATACCTGGAAAAACTAGGTATCCTCCCGTACTCAAAACAAAATATATAGAAAGGCCAAATCACTAAAGCCCTCGCTTTGCAACAAGCTTGTTAAACAGTCTTGATACCTTATTAGTTATAGGGTTACACTTCAATAAATGCACTTCACGTTGTGCTCTTACTAAGCAACATTCAAATAAAATATCCTATACATCACTAGCCGCATTATCTCTATATTATTGTGAGTCTGCCTCTCAGTACGCATTAACTCCCACGTTTATCAAAACACGAAACTCCCATCCTGGAAGAAATCATTAACACATCTGACTACTATTGCCCATTCTTTGAATATTTGTTCCCGGCGTTGTGACATTTACACAAGGGAAAACCACTTCAGCCGGGTGATGTTACACAAAACATTTTTATGGACCTTGTCCACTATAAATAGATACGAGTGCTTTCTCCCAACTCTACCATTTAGGTAATATCTTCTCCCCATTACCACAATATACCTCACTTACTAGTTATACCCGATTTGGAAATGACAAGATCGCAATGAATCCCAAAATTTCTTTCATACAATCCACCAGTCACCAATCACCTTGCGCCTACACCTCGGGCTATAGGTGATACAATCCTTAAAACGAAGCATTATTTCCACTACTTCTTGTTACCCACATTGAAGGTGGATTTCGGGGATCTCCTCTTAGTTCTGAATAAAACTCCATAGGACCATGTAACGGCGTGTCCACTATCTAATAGTGTAAATCACCCAAGTATATAACAATTTCTCTCCTTCTGGACAACCTATCCCACATATTCGAAGGAACTCGATACTTATCTATAAATTGGCAACCCCTCAAGGAAATGTACCAACTTGACTCTTCCATCCCTGGAATTGTCGGCTTGATACAGAATTATCTGGTTGGTCATCTAACCCCAACCGTTCTACTACTTATTACACCCCTTTTAATGCCGACTTTCACATATAATTCTTCCCATTAGGTGATACTTAATGATCTTCTTCTTCTCTCGGCGTTTATCAAAAGTTTTTACCCTTGCACTTGTCACCACGTTGTGCACATCTTGACTCTTTATACCTTATTGACATCCTCTTTATATTTACTCTTGAGTCACCCTCAACATTCGATTGGTCAGAGCTCTACTCCGAATTGTTCATAATAATTAAATATTTGCCTTCTCAAGTGATATCCCCTTATTAAATGGCTTTCCACTGCCTTTTCACCAAATTCGAACGTGCTACACTCCTCACTCATGAGTATACTCATTAAAACCTTCTCTTACGATGCTTAATGCCATAAGTAATAATTTCACCCATCTATATCCCTTCTTTAGGCGATTACTACATTATTAAA
This sequence comes from Sambucus nigra, assembly GCA_949130495.1. Taxonomy (NCBI): domain Eukaryota; kingdom Viridiplantae; phylum Streptophyta; class Magnoliopsida; order Dipsacales; family Adoxaceae; genus Sambucus; species Sambucus nigra. The sequence goes on from OX422223.1 coordinate 418,887,235, forward strand.
CCAAGATGTCTACTCCTCTTATACCCCATGCATGCGGCTTTAAAGATCGTATACCCTTCATACGTATACCAAACTCTTTATTTCTCCTGCATTTGCAACGTGGCTATACCACTTGGGCGTTCTCAATCACCCCGGACATGAAATCCTTCATCCTCCTTAACCTCAATGCATTCTTCAACCCGTCGCAACAAATAAACATTATAAGTACTTACCTCGTAATTCACTAAAAACTGGCTCTGCTGGCCTTACATCGTAAATTTACCCCATGTTACTTCCAGTTATAACTACTTACTTCCATAACGATCAAGGTATCCAATTCATGGACGAATGGTCAAACATCTCCCTCCTACCAACCTTATGCTAAGTTTCATGCGTGGGATGTCTCGCAAAGCGAAATCCAAACAAGGAACCCCCCGATGCACTACTACCTAACATTGTCGGTCATCGGGATCCGTTAAGCCCTCGGTCCATAACGTGTACCCCTATATTCCCATCTCTTAACAACAAAGTTATGTTTCCTTCTGCAATGACACTCAAACAAGGAACTCCTTATGAAATACACTTTCTCTTGACATTGATGGTAATCACATTCCATATACAAGATATCATATATCTTTAACTAATGTAAAGAGTAAAATGAATAAGGATTTATTCTCATTCTGGGAGATTTTATCCGGACTTAAATGATGATTTATATATTAAAGTGATAATCATACGTGTGTATATATATATATATATATATATATATATATATATATATATATATATATATATATATATATATATATATAAGAGTTTATATATACGTTATATGCTGAGGGCCTAATGTATCTCTACAATCAACATTGCCAGGTAATAGTGTATCGGGGGGTTCCTTGTTTGGATTTCACTTCGCGAGACACCCCACGAATGAACGTAGCAATGTGTTGTGAATGGGGAGAAGTTTAGCCCTCAGTACTCGGATTTATAGGGATTTTCAGATATTGGGTGAAACGGATTAGTTTTTTTTTTTTAAGAAAAAGACTTTATTAAAAAGAAAGTGAAGAAACGCCCTTCATTAGTGGCTTACAAATTATGTGATAGAAAAATATAAAATTAATCCAAATAAATATCTAGATTTTAAACCTTTGTAGGGTCTAGAGTTGAAAGCGATTCTCACGTCTTCATGGACCATGTCTATAATCTGTGAAGATTTCATAACCTCACCTTCATATTCCTTTATATTTCGAGCACACCAAATCCTCCAATAAATGTAGCAAGGTAGAATAATTGAAAGTAAAGATTTTATATTTTTTCCTCTTGAGTTTAACCACCAAGACATGAGAAGTCTTTTGAGGTTGGAAAAATTAAATTTATACCCCATGAGGCCCGCGAAATGTTTCCAAACGTCAAGAGCAAGTTGGCTAGAGCCAAATAAGTGATCAAAATCTTCCTCAACTGGATTGGTGCAGCATCTACATCTAGAGGCCAAAAACATGTGGAGGTTATTCAAACAAGGATCCAGAGGTAAAGCATGAAGAAGAATACGCCACATAAAGAAGGAGACTTTAGGAAGTATTCTGGGATTCCAAATCGCTGAGAAAGAAAAGAGATTGGAGTGTCTGTTACGAGCCAATTCCCAAGCTGATTTTATGGTGAACAAACTATCCAAACTGGGTTTCCAAACAATAGAGTTATCACTTTCCACATTATCATGATAAAAATCCCACACTTTTTGCATTTTACGCCAAGTTGGACTAGAAAACGAAGGAGAATCGTGGAATTCATAAACAACAGTTGATCTATATCTCTTTTGCATATAATCAGATAAAATGTTTCCACCTTTGTAAAAAGAAGCCCACAGTTTTCAAGAATAAGATTTTATAATATCAGATAAAGCTTTGATCCCCACGCCACCCTGTCATAAGGAAGACACATTTGATTCCAACTAACCCATTTATACTTCAATTTATCTCCCTAGGCACCCCAAATGAATGTTGCAAAATTCCTTTCTATTCGATGTATAACACTGATCGACGGATCTAGAACACAAAAAATATGAAATGTCATGGACTGTAGGGCTGATCGAAGCAGTGTAAGTCTCCCTGCATGAGATAGCATTTTCCCAGACCATTTAGTGACCTTGTGCGCCAATGCAGATTCTAACGTTCCAATGCAGATTCTAATAGATGAGGTGACCTCCTGCCCCTGTATAAAGGTACTCCCGGGTATTTCAGAGGCGGATTCCTCTCAATAAAATTTGTGACTGGCTTAATCAAGTTGCGCCAAACAGTAGGCGTATTAGCTAGACAAGAAAATGACGATTTGGAGTTGTTGACGAGCTGACCAGTTGTACGCTCATATTGATGCAAAATTGATTTTAAACCAGCAAAACTTCTTTTATCACCATTTGTAAATATTAGACAATCATCATCAAAAGAAAATGAAGAAATGATGTCATAACCTAGCGGAATTGAGAATTTTTTTACTCGGCCTTGAACCATAACATTATGCAATCCCCTTGACAGAATTTCGGTGACAATAATGAAGAGACTTGCCGAGAGCGGGTCACCTTGACAGACTCCACAATTAGATTTGAAAAAACCACAAGCTTTGCCATTGACACATATAGAATACCAACAGTTAGATATGGCATGCCAGACTAAATCAATCCAAAATTCTGAGAATCCAAAAGCACGAATAACTTTGATAATACAAAGCCAAGATACTCTATCATACGCCTTTGACATGTCCAATTTGATTAGAACATTGTATCCCTGAACTTTGTTGTTGAAATTGGACATAAGTGCTTGAGGCATCAAAATATTATCCATAATGTTCTGTCCTTTGACCAAACCCTCTTGAGAATTTAAAATAATTTTTGGAAGAAACTGTCCAAGCTTATTGTTCATGATTTTTGTAATAATTTTATTACAAAAATTACATAAACTAATAGCCATGTAATCGCGACAAAATTTGGGTTTTGCAAATTTAGGGATAAGTATCACATTTGTAGAGGTCCAGCTCCTAGGAAGAGAATTACCTGAAAAAAAAACAATAACCTTATGAAGGTGAGTTTTAATGATATCCCAAAACTGTTAGAAGAACCATCCATTAAAACCATCCGAACCAACCACGCTATTTTTATCCATCCCAAAGATAGTGGTCTTAATTTCTTCCGAATCCGCGAATTGAGATAGCATGTCATTATCCTCTTGAGAAATAATTTTTGGAATAACCTCCAAAATATTATAATCAGGCTGAATATCATGCGACATTGTGAGGATCTCTTCGAAATGTTTAACAAGCATCTCTTTAATGTTATTTCGGCCTCTAACAGTGACCCCTTCATCGCTTTTAATGCAATTAATTTGAGGTTTTAATTTTTTTGCCTAAGATATAGCATGAAAAAACCCAGTGTTAAAATCTCCATCAGTAACCCATTTAACCCTTGCCTTTTGATGCCAAAATTCCTCTTCGATGCCCATTTCTTTATTAAGTAAAGATTTGGCCTTGAAAAATTCCATCCAATTATCTGGAGTAGGATCACAATCATATTGACATTCCTTTAAAATGACACAATCTTCTGCAACTTTAACTCTTTGTTGAGTATTATGAAACCCATTTGCATTCAAACTTTTTAAAGCATTTTTCAGACGTTTGAGCTTGGAAGTAAAAATGAATAAAGGTTATCCTTCCAGTTCACCATTCCAAGATTCTAAGACAAGATTTCTAAAGTCACCATGATGAGTCCAAGCATTAATAAATGTGAAAGGCTTAGGTATTCCATCCAATTCTGATTTTACAGTGAAGATTAATGGAGAGTGATCGGAGTTTGTGCGGTGGAGATGTTCTAATGAAGAAAGAAAACCATTATTTAACCATTCTGAGTTGCAATAAATTCTATCAAGAGGAGCTAGAATGCGATTAGAACCATCTCTATTATTGTACCAAGTAAATTGAGACCCTTTAAAATCAAGCTCAAAAAAACCAACCTGAGAAATACACAAATTAAATTCATCCGCTGCCAAATTATTAATCCCTCTCCCACCCGCTTTTTCAGATTGGCCACGCACAACATTAAAATCTCCTCCAGTAATCCATTGACCATTTATTAAATTAGAAAAAGATTCAAGTTCCTCTCATAAATATCTCCTACCAGCAAGCTTACAATTTTCTTAAACGCAAGAAAGGAAGACAGGGTTGCAAAAATTTGCATGTTCCACCTTGATGGTAAGGCTTTGATTATGATCACTTTTAATATGAAAATACCAATCAAATTTCCAAAGCACCCAAATTTTATTAGAAACATTTGTTACCCCACCCTGTAAGTTTAATTTTCTACAACAAGATGCTATCTGACCCGGGTCAATTTTAGGCTCCATTAAGCAAACTACTCCCAGATTATGATTACGAATAAGTTTTTTAAGTCTACGAACTAAATTAGCGCTTCCCACTCCACGAATATTCCAAAAAAGACAGCAAATCATCAAAAACATTTAAGGAAGAATTCTATGGGGACTTACCAGCTGACCTGGTAGAGTAGTGTTTGGTTTTGATCCACTATTTCCTGAGTCGTTTTGTGAGATTGAATTTATTCCTCCCAGCTTTAAAAAATGATTGTATTTGAAACTAATAGAGTCTAAAAACTCAGCCATGTGCTCTATATTATTTGGGACAAAGTTATCAACTTCCTCACTATCCGAAGCCGATGCATGTTTTGTAAAATTCTCATCCAACGTGTTCTTTGTTATTGGCCTTGGTGATGCATTTAACCTATTCAGAAGGCCTGGGTTAGGAGGGACAGTTCGAAGTTTTGGAACATCCTCCATGTCAATACCATATATTTATCCTTCTTCTAAGTTGGCAATGGCAGATGACTTTGCACAGGGTTGACTGGAAAGAGCTTCATCAGGAACAAATCATAATAGATTAAACTTGTTGTTGCAGGTGATTGGCGATGCCATAGATGGAATAGGAGCACGTAAACCAAAGGAGGGGGAAATAGGCTTGTTGGGAGAGGTGGAGCTAGAGTGCGGTATAGTAAAGGCAGCAGCTACAATAGTTTTTTAAGTTGAGGAAATATTTTTGATGAGGTTTGGAAGTTTAAGAGGCAAATATTTAGAGGGAAAGGACTAGTTTGTGTTTTGGGGAGATGAGGCTGAGTTGGAAGCAGAGTTAGCTAAGATTGAGGAGTTTACGTTAGGGTTTGTTCCTACAATATTGACCAACTTTAGAGGACCCCTAGAGAGTAGGGTTTCGTTATTTGACTTTTTCTTCCATGTAGGACCGTCCAATATTGCTTTGCCTTTTTCTGTCATCACCGTCAAGTATCGATGATTATCATTGAGCAACAAACCATCGTTGTGACCACACTATGCATCTAAATGGTCGATACTTTTACATGTAAAACACAATTTAGGTGAATTTTCATAGAAAATGTTCTACCAAAACCCAGGTTGGGACCCACAGCCAATCCAAACCCGGTGTGGTAATGGTTTAGAAATATCAATTTCTACCAGAAGACGTGCTTGACTCAGCCTTGACACCATTGTTGTTGCTTCGTCAAGTTTTAAAGGCGAGCCAATGATTTTTGCAATAGAAAAAAGCTCTCCTTTATCAAAAAAGGCACAGGGAGAAAAGGAAGGGTAACCTATAAATGAATGATTGAACAATCGTAACCCCTGTTAAAGGATGGAGTCCATTTAGAGACCACCATAGAGTATTTGAAAATCGACCATTGCCCCAAAGCCATAAGCGCAAGTTGTCTTCTTTAGAATGAAGTCTGATAAGGATATGTTGATCATCCAGCAATCCAATAGTAAAACCACCTCTGATCGAGAAGTTTTGAAAGGCTTTACAGATGGCAACGAATGTAGGACGACCGAAAGGGAATTTTCCCACCAGAGAGTGCCGAAAGGAGGCTGCCAACTTAACAATATCATCATCTTCAAATTGCAGAGCCAGCTCACCTTTGTACGTACAAGCTTTTTTTATGATCAAGCTGGATTAGGGTGAGGGGTTAAGAAGGGATGCAAAGGATTTCTTTGCATCTCTATCCAGATCAGGAGGTTTGGAGGGGATTTCATGGTAGCCTGAAGAAGGAGCCGCCATTTGGTCTCTCAAAAACTATATCTCATTCCTAGTATTCGATCGTTAAGCTCAAGTAAAAAGATAAAGTGATCTCAACGGATTAGTTAGGCAGGGTATCTTAACTAGGTTGTTTAATAGATATGCGATAGGAGTACACTTTTAGAAAAGGGGTGATGGGTATCTCATGGGAGTGCGATACCAATTTAAATATGGGATAAATCATATTTTAAAAATATAGCATTTATGCACTTGCAAAATATTTTCACAACTCGGGCTTTGACCCGTTTCTCTATTTTTTCCCTCTCTTGCTATATATATATATACACACACACACACTAGGGTATGCCCGTGCCTGAAGGCACGTTGATAATTTGGAAAATCATAAAGTCATGCCTTAGTAAGATGGAAAATGCCCTCGCCAAAGCTACGACTGGTCTTGAGTTCGAAACACGGGAGTAGCTTCTTCATATATTTCCGTACCGAAAGGGACGACAAAAATTCCAAAGTATAAAATTGCAAAACGACAAAAAAATTCAAAGTACGTAATTGTAAAACGATGAAAATTTCGTTCCCGGACAAAATTTCCAAAGTACGTAATGTTTTTTAACTCCAAAACAAATAAAAGAACATAATGTTCATAGAAAATAGTTACAAATTGTTTGGGAAATGTTTACTATTTCTCTATTAAAAATAGCTAACAACAATTTTTAATAAATAAACTAACAAAAAAAATGAGATTGTCACTATTTTTCTGTTAAAAACTTAAAAACAACAAAGAGAAAATAAAAATAAAAACATTTTTTTATTATAATTTTTGGATAAACTATTTTTATCTCCAAATATTAATAATAATAAAATAATTTATTTTTCAAAATTTTTAACACCCATTTTGTTATTTTTCAATAAAGATGGGTAATTCATAATATTTTCCCGGGGGTGATAAAATATTTGCTCCATTTAATGTCGAGATATATTTTCTTCATTTAACTCATTATTTTTCTTTGTTTAAATCTCTGTTTTAGTTTTAGCTCCTTTTTGGCAATTACGAAGGCCACATCTTGCCAAAATACAAAAAGGAGTTATATCTCTATGCAATGAGAGGTATGGTGGGCCTGATCACCTTGAGAAGCCAAACTAAGTGTTCCATTTTTTGTGGTCGGCGTGTATACTATGTGTGGGGCCAAAAAAATAATATATATAATTTACCCTCTTTAATTTTGATAAGAAAATGTGGTCAGCGTGTAAACAGATAGCAGGTGTACTATCACTGCAATCAGTTATGACAATACCACTTTATGATTGTGAGGCTCATGGATGGAATTGTGAGGGTCGACAAAAATCCATTAATATTCACACCACCAATATTTTTAATATAAATTGATAAACATCATTTGCGACATTCATTTTTATTCACAATTGCAAAATTGCAACTACACACAATGATACAACCATAAATTTTTCAAACTAAAACAAATTTAAACAAATTCTCTAGAAAAAATGAAGAAGATACAACAATCACCCGCATAATACTCAATAAAACATTTACTCTTGGTAAATAAAAATGACAATTCTTTATTGTCTCTTTCAAATCTGCAGATGACAAATGTGAATACCTACAAAATAGCAAACAAATTATTCTCAGATTTCAAATGTTAATACCTATTACAAAAGAGAGAAAATATATTTCAAAATTACTATATCTCCACTCGAATATAATTGTGATATGAACATAATGCTCTAGCAAGTGTCCAGCTCAATGATCATAGCCACAACAATTATTTTGGAAATTACTTCTTCCATTGAGGCAATCTCTGAATAACTACCTTGCTAGAATTTTCTTTAAAGGAACTTTAGAAGGAACTTCAGAAAGAACTTCAGAAGCACAACTAGTGGTAGGTAGATAAGCAGGGGTGAATACCAGAGCCCTTTGATGCATGCTGACTTGCACCATCTCAACCATCATCTTCTTCACTTTCCACGATTGATCCTCACTGTTGATCAGAGATATAATGTACACACGATATTCTCTAGCAGGTCAAATTGAAGCTCATTATTAGTTCGCCTGTCCACAACAATTTCCTCCCTCGGCTTCTCTTCAACAGCTTCATCTCTTCACCTGGGTTAGAAATGAACTTACAATTATGACACGTCAGATTAATATGATGTTATTTATGGAAACTCGAGTTTCAACAAATTGAAAAAGATTATACTACAAAATACAGCTTCTAACCCCCACTCCTGGACTGTTGCTTCCTTGCATATATCATTAGCTTTTCATTATCCCAAGCTATATTAGCAGCGGAGGAGGAGAAATTTGTTGATGGTCTCCCGGATGACGGAGTTCACTTCTTTCTTATTCCTCAATGTCCTTAACGTATATCTCATCCTTCATCGGTGCAGTGGAAGCAATGGAGACTCTCACCCCTCATTTCCATGTTTCATTACCATGTCCTCCAGTAAAACAAAACAAAAAAACTCCATTAGTAACATTCTTACTTTGATTATTACCCCTCTTTTAAATAAAAATAGAAATTGAATACTTCTAAAAACAAATAATAAAACTCATTTAAAGCTTTACCTAAACATAAAATTGAACCAAGGTATTGAATATACACACTTTCAAGACTAAATGAGAATGATTGTGATTATCAGTGTGACAACTCAATTGAATATATACACAGTTATAACCAATCAACATATAAGAAATTATGAATAAGATGTTACTTTTTTATATTTATAAGGATGCAAATTTCCAATTGAGTCCTTTGTAGTTTTGGCTCAATTCCGGACAAAAACGTTTGAGTCATAGGATATAGTATATTGATCATCTTTCAAGCCTATGACGCGTTTGTTAAAGACGTAGCGGCCAAGTGTATAAAGCTTCATCAAAATTCTGAGTTTAAGTGCGTCGTTTGTACGTCATCAATAGTGGTTCCATGCTCCCAAGGTATGAATGCATTACATATATATATATAGGAGCTTGGAACATGTTTATATTGGGTGTTAGGTTTTAAAAATGTGTTTTGTTTTCAGATGTTTTCTATTAAAACTTATATATAAAGTATATAAAGTTTCTGGGCTTAAAAAGAATTTTTTAAACATTCTATGAGTTCGTTCGAAGTGTCGTTCGAACGAGATTGTCATTCAAACCACAAGTCATTCGAATGAGATTTCCAACGACTTCCCATTATGGCGTACTGGAACTTCACTCAAAATTTCGTTCGAACGAGATGGTCGTTCTAATGAGATTTCCAATGAGCTTCTAACGAGTTCATACTGGAACTTCGTTAGAAGACTCGTTCGAACGAAATGTCGTTCGAACGAGATTTGGCGGGAACAGGTAATTTGGCAGATTTGCTCAGTTTTTCCAACTTTCCCACTTGTTTTACCCCACTGTCTTTTTTCTGAATATCTATGTGCAGGAATAACTTTTTCTAATCTAACTTTTTCATATTCTACCAACCTCTAGAGAGTGTTTGAGAGAAAAATTGTCTTAGAAAAGTTCATTGCTTTAAAGTGTCAATTTTCAAGGAAAAATCATTATACACTTTAGTTTTACACCCATAGTTTTGTTTATCCAAGTTCATATATATACATCTTGCTTGGATTTTGGCACCGGTTTTATCTCTACATTAGTTTGGAGAGAAGTTTGGGTTTGCTTCTAAATCCCACAAAGAAGAAGAGGTTTTCGTGATTTACCCACTTGGAGAAAGGCTCCTTGTTTGGGTGACGGTGACCATATAAAGTCCGATCGATGGGTTTCGAGATCGCAGTGGAGCTCCGTGGTTATCTGCTAGGAAGAGGTAGTTACAAGAAGACACGTCAAGGCTTGAGAGGGTTCGAGTTGAGGAAGTAAGTCATATGTCTTGTAAATATAAATTCCGTACTTAGTGGATTTGAGGCTAGGGCCGTCCGAGGTTGTTTCTCGTTGTGGGTTTTTCCTCGTACATCGCGGCGTAGTGTGATTGATTTACTTTTATCTTCCATAATAATTTAGAACACATGCTTAGGATAATTCAAGATAAAATTGGTTTTAATTGTCACACGTTGTTTAATTTGGTGCAAATTAATATTGGGTAATGTTTAGTTAATTTAATTCAAGCAATTCAATTTAATTGATTAATTTTTTTTGGCCTAACTTGAAATAATTGAAAAATATGACTTAGGCAAATTCTAGGACTTGGATTAATTTTGTTTAAGTGAAAAATGTTTTTAATGGATTAATTAACTTTTGAAGTAAATTAAAATTTGTTGTTTTTAAGTTGTGAACCATCACCTAACTCTCCCGCATATACTTTACAAGGAAATTGATTTTCAAGGTTTAAATAAGATATTTGTTTCCCACTCCTCAAATTGGTATCAGATCCAAAGCGATAAATTATTTCGTTAAAGATCTTTTAAATATTTTTGGCCAAAATGGAATTTTTCCCATTTTCAAAATTTCCTATTTTCGATGGTTCTAACTACGCGTATTGGAAAGCGCGAATGAAATCGGCACTAAAATCTATCGACGAGAGAGTTTGGATGTCTATTGTTAACGGATGGTCCCCACCTACTCAGTTAGTAGATAATGAGCGTGTTCCCAAACCCACCGATAGATGGAGTGAGGGTGAATTTAAACTTTCAAATTTTAATTCTAGTGGTTTGAATGCCTTGTTTAGCATTGTCACACCGGATGAATTCCGACGCATTATGACGTGTGAGACCGGTAAAGAAGCTTGGGATATTTTACAACTCACTCACAAAGGTACAAGTGTCGTTAAAGATTCGAAACTCCAAAACCTCACCACTCAATTTGAAACTATCAAAATGAATGAAAAAGAAACTTTTGATGAATTTTATGCTAGAATTTCCTATATTGTTAATTCATCTTTTAACTTGGGAGAGAAAATACCCGACAACTGAGTAGTAAAGAGAATTTTAAGGTCCCTTCCCGATAGATTTATTCCAAAAGTGACCATTTTAAATTCTTTACCAACTTTAACCTCTATGAAATTAGAAGAGCTCGTAGGTGACTCACAAACCTATGAACTGGACATATTTCCCTCTAAAACTGAAAAGAAAATAGAAAAGGCCATTGCTTTAAAAGCCCGAAAAGAGGTCAAACAAGTAGTAGAGAGCGAGAGTGATAGTGACTCGGAAGACATGGTTTTATTTGCTTGGAAATTTAGAAAAATTCTTAATTTTAACAAAGATAAATTCAAAAATAATTTTAAGAAATTTGAAACTTCTAAGTATGACAAAATCGAGAAGATCCCTAAACCTATCAATGAACAATTAAATAGGGATGAGTCAAATAGGTGTTTTGGTTGTGAGGGTTATGGCCATAGGGCTTCTGAGTGCCCCACTAAACTAAGGAAATAGGGTAAACGACCCATTTCATATAATACTACCCTTAGTGATAGTGATATGGAAGAGGGACCCGATTCCCCCCACTAAACCAAATTTTGTGGCTTTTATGGCTAGTCATGTGAGCACCGATAGTGAATCTTCTCATGAAGATATTCAAACACATGACACTTCCGAGGCCAAAGTTTTTGATTCCCTTGTCTTTGATGATAGTGAGAGTGAAGAAGAGAGTGAGAATGATAATGATGAGATTGATGTGAGTGAACTTCAAAATGCTTTTCAAGAATTTTATAAAGAATCTATTAAATTGAAAAGAGCTAATTTGAAGTTAGAAGCTAGTTTGAAAGAACGTGTCAAGGTCGTTGATAATAGTGAGTTGGTTGAAGACCTTAGGACACGAGAGAAGCTCTTCTAGAGAAGCTTGAATATATAGAAGGTGAGAGAGATAGCCTTAGGGGTTTAATGGAATCCTTGAAAAAGGAGCTTCTTGCTTTTGAAGAGCGAAATGTTTTATTAGAGTCTAACATTGTAGAATTGCAAAATAAATTAAAAGACTCTAGTAATGTCAAATTTGATTTGGAGTGTCGTTCGGAAAAATTAGATAAAATATTAGGAACGGTCCAAATTAAAAATGACATGTGTGGTTTAGACTTCAATGCTTGTAATGAATCTACTCATAAAGCCAAAACCAACGTTTTAGGAGAATCTACTAGGAAAGCTTTTAGAGATCATTCCATAGGTAAATCTTTTCGACATGTTTTTACTTGTACACATTGTGGTCGAAAAGGTCATCTTAGGAAAAACAAATTTGATCTTAAACGAATTCCTAGAAAATCCCAACATAAAGCAACCAAGGTATTTGAAATTCCTACACCCCAAGATAGTCATTCTTCATTAATTTGGGTTAGGAAATCCGACTTGGTTGCCTTGCAAAATAGGGTTTTTGATTCTCATTTACTTTCACATGCTTCCTCCCTTGCTAAATCTAAAGGATGAATGTGTTAGTGTTTGTATACTTTAGCGTTTGTACTTCATGCTATATTCACATGCTAAATGTATGCTTGTTTAATCATTTTCTAGTCATTGCTTCATCACATATCTCATGCTAGAATAATGATTTTCTGTTTATCTTTTTGTATTATATTTGTTTATTTTTGTTTGCATTAAATGAAAAATTCAAAAAGATTTTTGTTTCTCATTTGGTTTTTTATTTCTTGGTAATTTAAGCTTAATGAAAAATTCAAATGATTTTTGTTTGTGTTTTGAGTATATTTTTTTTGGTTAAAAATTTTCAAAAACTCAAAAAGATTTTTATTTTTTGTGTGTATTTTAGTTTGACACACTTTATGTGGCATATACTTGTGTTAGAATCCCATCTTTTACGCTCTCATGTGGCTAGAACTTTTGGTTTAGATTGTCAATCCTTATTATGTTCTTTACCATGCTTACATGGAGTAGTTGGATTTTGTGTTGATTAAATGGATTCTATTTTTATATGCCTCTATTCACATATGCACGAGCTTTTTTTGAAATATTAACTCCATATGTATATTTGAGCTTTGTGAGGTGTTCTCCTACCAATCTTGTCATCTACATATTTGTGACTTAGGAGGACTTGTGCATGTAAAAATCCGTTGCACGTGAGATTTGTGTGAAAAATAAAAACATGATAAATATAAATGTGCACGGGGAAGGGCTCCGAAAGGAATAATAATCCTTTGTGATTGTAAGCCACCGTTTGGAATGGACCTAAAAGAAATACGTGGTCCAAAGGCCTAAAAACATAAAATATGGCATTAAAAAGAAAAATAATTTGCCAAGGCCTATGTTTGATTGATTTATTCATTCAAAATTAATTTAAATGCATATTGAGGGAGATTGGATGGTATACCAACGGTTTGCACAATGCCCGTTTATCCTAGTTGCGTATTTCATGTCATGACTCTATTGGTTTGTAGAATCATCAATATGCTAGGCTGGTATGCATTGTGCATGTTTATTCATTGAGTTCAATTTATATTGTCACATGAGGTTATATTCAAATGTGATGAAGTTTTCAATCAATTGAGAACTCCGTGAACATGTTTTAAGTGATTGGGTCTAAATTTAATCGTTGCTAGTTCACACCCCAACACTTCCGTTTTCATATGAAACATTTTTTCCATACGAGTGTGAAAGACTCCTATTATATTTTGTGTGTGTCATTTGTGTGTTTATATCTATATATATGTACTTGAGTCTCTTTGCTATATATTATGTATACATATATTTGATATTTTTGTTTAGTCTTTGCTTTGATTTGTAATCCATATATGCTTTAATTCAAACTTGGTATCCATCTTATTGCATTCTTTGTTGATATCATATGCTTAATAATTTATATATCATATTGGTATCATTTTATTGCATCTTAGTTGGTATCCGATGTTATGTGTTGGATTAGTTGAATTTTTGTTGCCCATATGCTTTAACGTTATCATCTCTATATGCACACTTACATGTTTAATCTCGTTATCCCATTCTATTTATCCCTTGCTTAGTTTAGAGGGTGTATATGCTTTATTTGGGGGAGATAAGTTAATTTTTGACTCTTTAGCCTTTGTCTATTCCTGAACAAAAAGGGGGAGAATGATAGGGAGAGAAATGGTATCTTAGTTTGAGGGAGATTTATCTTAGGGGGAGACGTCTTTCTAAGTTGATCATAGTTGATAAAGGGAGAGAATTAATTTAGGTGGAGTACTTACTTTACTTGCATTAAATATTTTGATAGATATTCCCTATGCATGTAATGTGTTTGTTTAAGTGTGCAGGAATTATATTATAAAGTGCCAACTGTCACCGGCAAAGATTGTAATCCTTGGGTTGTTTGAGTCAAGCATTGTATTTTTATTTTGGGTGGGACTTTTTATTAGTCTAGTAGAGCTTGACGACCCTTTAGGATTTTTGTTGGTTTTTGTCCCGGAATACCCAAAGGGGGAGATTTGTAAGGACGCAAATATCCAATTGAGTCCTTTGTAGTTTTGGCTCAATTTCGGACAAAAACATTTGAGTCATAGGATAGAGTATATTGATCATCTTTTAAGCCTATGACGTGTTTGTTGAAGACGTAGCGGCCAAGTGTATAAAGTTTCATCAAAATGATGAGTTTAAGTGCCTCATTTCTACGTCATCAATAGTGGTTCCATGGTCCCAAGGTATGAATGCATTACACATATATATAGGAGCTTGGAACATGTTTATATTGGGTGTTAGGTTTTAAAACTGTGTTTTGTTTTCAGATGTTTTCTATTAAAACTTATATATAAAGTATATAAAGTTTATGGGCTTAAAAAGAATTTTTTGAACATTCTGTGAGTTCGTTCGAAGTGTCGTTCGAATGAGATTGTCATTCGAACCACAAGTCATTCGAACGATATTGCCAACGACTTCCCATTATGGCATATTGGAACTTCGTTCAAAATTTCGTTCGAACGAGATGGTCGTTCTAATGAGATTTCCAACGAGCTTCTAACGAGTTCATACTGGAACTTCGTTCGAAGACTCGTTCGAACAAGAATGTCATTCGAACGAAATTTCGTTAGAATGAGATTCGGCGGGAACAGGTAATTTGGCAGATTTGAGCAGTTTTTCCCACTTTCCCACTTGTTTTACCCCACTATATTTTTGCTGAATATCTATGTGCGGGAATAACTTTTTCTAATATAACTTTTTCATATTCAACCAACCTCTAGAGAGTGTTTGAGAGAAAATTTGTCTTAGAAAAGTTCATTGTTTTAAATTGTCAATTTTCAAGGAAAAATCATTATACACTTTAGTTTTACACCCATAGTTTTGTTTATCCAAGTTCATATATATACATCTTTCTTGGAGTTTGGCACCGGGTTTATCTCTACATTAGTTTGGAGAGAAGTTTGGGTTTGCTTCTAAATCCCACAAAGAAGAAGAGGTTTTCGTGATTTACCCACTTGGAGAAAGGCTCCTTATTTGGGTGACGTTGACCATATAAAGTCCGATCGGTGGGTTCCGTGATCGCGGTGGAGCTCCGCAAATATCCGCTAGGAAGAGGTAGTTACAAGAAGACGCGTCAAGACTTTAGAGGGTTCGAGTCAAGGAAGTAAGTCATATGTCTTGTAAATGTAAATTCCGTACTTAGTGGATTTGAGTCTAGGGCCATCCGAGGTTGTTTCCCGTTATGGGTTTTTCCTCGTACATCGCGGAGTAGTGTGATTGATTTACTTTTATCTTGCATAATAATTTAGAACGCATGCTTTGGATAATTCAAGATAAAATTGGTTTTAATTGTCATACGTTGTTTCATTTGGTGCAAATTAATATTGGGGAATGTTTAGTTAATTTAATTCAAGTAATTCAATTTAATTGATTAAATTGTTTTGGCCTAACTTGAAATAATTGAAAAATATGACTTAGGCGAATTCTAGGACTTGGATTAATTTTGTTTGAGTGAAAAATATTTTTATTGGATTAATTAACTTCTGAAGTAAATTAAAATTTGTTGTTTTTAAGTTGTGAACCATCACCTAACGCTTCCGCATATACTTTACAAGGAAATTGATTTTCAAAGTTTAAAGAAGATATTTCTTTCCCACTCCTCAATAGCTCGAACCAATTTAAATAAATCCAATTTCAACAGAAGTATAAAAAATAAAAGGCAGACTTCTTAATGGTGAACTTTCAAGGCTATTACCACACTTTCTTAGTACCATTCAAATTATGTGGATGACAAAAATGCCTACAAAGGAAGCAATGAAACTTCACAAAGGTCCATATTTCTTATCACTTTAAATGCCAACCGCAAAATATAAATAACATCATATAAGGCCGATCCCTTAGAATGAAATACCGAGTAAGTGAACTCAGTAAAAAAAAGACAACAAGTAACAACTGGAGTCACAGGAAGAATAACAGATTATATGCAACTGGGACTATATGAAATATCATTAAAATAATAATGCAGAGCTATAAATTTTGATTATTCCCAGCTGAATAATTCTAGCAACATCTAAAGCCTATATACTACATTACATGGTCAAGCAAGTCTTCATTGTCACAATAGAAAGACGAATCAAATAATTAAACCAAGAGAAGAATGAAGATTATAAAGGAGCGTAATTTAGTTCTATCGGTATGATTGGCTTGTAGAAAAAATTTATACAGCTAGGAGTTTATAGTGTAATATGCCTCTATTGACTGAACGTTCTTCTTCGATCTCAAAAATCAGGGTCGACATATTGTGTCAATTCATTTTAGCTACAACTAGATAGTGTCAAAATGACGAATTCGCCTCTTTCCAAATTTCGCCAGCAAGCAGTTAAGATTAATTCATGGGTTCACAAATCCCAACCCAAATTAATGATAACTCCGATATATGTATTCTTGAAGATACACATGAACCTGCACACCATAATTTATCCACGGGAAATGGGAAGTCCTTTTACTGAAATACGTTTTTCATTAAGCGAGCCCCTTAATCACTCAGGAAACAAAAGGTAAAAATAAATTAATTAATGACAAACCCACCATACGTTATAAGTAAGCTACATAATCAGTTCAAAAAGCTTGTATAACTTTTAAGCAATAAGTAAACATGAGTAATGTTCAAGATAGCGTGACACAAAAAAGATCATAGTAAAAAAAGAAGATAAAATCCTACGTTATACAGCAGCCTATAAACAATCAAAGAAGCTGATCAAAATTTGAACTCAATCAAATAATTAGCCAATTATGAGAAATTCTAAGAGTTCAAATTTAGAGACTCAAGTATGAATCGTAGTGCACACCTTCAAAATAAAAAATAAAGAGAGGAATTTATAGCAAACCAGTTGTAGCTTTGCAGTTAAGTGACTTGGATATATCCACTATTAATCAACAATAAATTCAGTTGTAGCAGATCAAGTATACAAGGGGATGTCATGGTACATTCTTAGCCTTCCTGCTCAAGTCCAACTCATATATTGTACCTGTATAAATCCCAAATCCTATACCTATGTAAATAACCTTTATGCCCAAGTCCAACTCATATACTGTCATATATTGTACCTGTATAAATTCTAAAGGGATGTCATGATTATTTTGTTCGTGTATCAAGATGTAAAACTCACTTGTATCAAGATGTAAACTGTATAAAAATGAAGATTGTCCGTGTCAACAGTATCAAGATGTAACAGTATTGTCCATTTAAAAAACATGTATAAAGTAATAGTATTAAGATGTAACACTGTACTAGAGTTTTGTCCGTGTAATAGTATTATAAAACTCATAAACCCAGAACGCAGCTTCAGCTGGCACTGAGTTTTGTAAACTTTATCAAGATGTAACACTATCAAGATATTCATACACTGTTTGTAAATTGTATCAACAACGCTGTTATGAAGCCAATAAATCATTGAAAATGAAGAATCAACAAAATGGAAACTTAAATCCCCACACGATTTCGGAAATCAAAACAACAAACAATCAAAATTGAATAGAGATTAAATAACTTAGTCAATAAAACAACTTCGATAAAAAAACGTATGCATATGAATGTCAATTTTACCCCTAAGGAGTCCACACAACCAATGTATGACCAACACCGCCCAATTTTGTACAAACTCAAAATTTATTTATACAACTGTGTTGGCTGTTGAAACTCCTAGTGTGGAGTCCACACAACTGTGTTGGTTGTGTTGATTACAGCATAGGCTACTGCATTAGTTGTGTTACTTTCTGAGGATGATGCGAATGTTTACGTTGTTGTTTATGTAGCATATATCAGTTGGTTATGATATATGCTACTGCATTAAGTCAATTGGTTGTTGTTTATATAGCATATATCAGTCAGTTGGTTGTGATATATGCTACTGCATTGGTTGTGATATATGCTACTGCATTAAGTAGCATATATCAATTAATATGTGAGAACTGAAGTGTTGTAGACAGAAAAATTTTGATCAATAAGTGGGCAATTTTTAAGAATTGTAGACACAAAAATTGCAGAATTGAGGTCTGTTCTTCCTACAAATATTAGTGTCAGTTCAAATAGATGATTATTGTCATTAGGATTGAGGAATGTTCTTCCTAACAGATTGCAAAATACTATTTCTCATATGTAGCAGCAACATTTCGGAGCACAATACGTCTTTGTTTCATAATCATATCAGATACAATTTGGACTTTCTTTAGTTTTTCTTTTTGTTTCTTCTCTGGTTTGGGGAACAAACTTTCATAGATCACATCTGCCACGCCGAGACAACCACTCTCTTTACCCAATTAATGGTGTTTAGACATAAGCCCAACATTTAGATTAAATATCAGCTAAATCTTTCAGAATTTATCATAGTTCAGCCACAGTATTATATCTAAACTTTGAATATTTGTGAAATTCTGTGATATAATATATTCAAACAGGGATGAAGTGCAATCGAAAAACTGGGAAATATGTTCTATAACTATGTTCGTGTCCATTGGAGAAGTTGCAACCATTAGAAGACCACAAAGTTAGAGGACATAGTGTACCAGTTCAAACAACAATACTTGAAAATAGTTTGAGTTGAAAATAAAAAGTAAACATAGATTTATCGAAACAGAGTTTTAAACCTAAAAATGTTCCAAATTACGAAATGTGAGGAAATATGAAATTACCAGGACGTCGAATTATTGTACTACTTCATTCCTATTAATCTGGAGTATAGTCCTACGATGAAAAGATTTGAGAGTTGGGCCTTTTGTCAACCCTCAGGACTGTATTTTGAACTCATCCAGCTGTTGAGAGAAAATAAAGAAGAAAACTATTAGCATAAAAAACTAACAAATCTACAAAAAAAAAGATACAAAAAACCAAAAAACAGAAAATATATGGGATGATATACCGCATAGTTGTATAACAAGTCTAGAAAAAGGAAAAAAAAGCATTCTAAAACCATTAAGCCTTCACACAGAAAGTCATAAACTCAATATCAAACAATTATATTTAATGAAATTCACACGAGGTTCTACTGAGAACCTCTCTAGGCTTTGGGGGAAAAAAGGATATGCTTAGGTAAAACATGTCATCGGGCGACATTTGTTTTGCCTCTCTAACATATTCTTGTATTTTCAAACGCCTAGGGCAGTCTATTATGTTGTTAGTTTACTACCATGAAAACTATAATAAAGTAGCATGTATAACAACAACAACTATAATATCTGATCGGAACCATTGTTGGGTGAATCCAAGCCCATCTTTAATAGTGAGATGAAAAACATTAGATCTGAAAAACAATATAAATGTGAATAACAACAATAAATAGGGCTTAGAGAATGACCAATAAATCAAGCAATAAATAGTTCGCACCTTGATATAGCAAACTCATGAAATACACAATACAACCATGGAAACTCCAAATAACAACGATTTTATTAAAAACAAAGAAACACCAAAACCAACTAATAATATAAGAAGTAAAATAAAATAAGCAATTTTCAATCTTCAACATTAAGACCATAATCTGTTCGGCATGGAAAATTTGATCAATAAGAATAATTTTCACATGAAGACATAAAATTATTAGCATCACTAACTCCAAGTTTTCATAACAACTAACAAACAAACAAAAAATAGTGCTCAAAAAGCGTGCTTTCTTCCCATTCTTTCAAATCTACTGCTCAAAACATTTTCTAAGCATAGATGTGAAATAAAAAACACATCTAAAAAACAAACAAAAATAACGTTTTCTAAGAATTGAACCCACAACTACCCCAAATGCCTACTAAGAAATTAAAGCCCTAAATTTCTAAAAAATTGAACCCACAACCAATTTGTTACCTTGAGTATGTTTATAGTGTTTTTAGGGTGACAAACCCCCAATTTCAAGTGTGAGGCTCCTAAGAAATTAAAGCCCCAAATGCCTAAAAAATTGAACCCACGACCAAGTGTGAGCCTGCGTTACAAAAAAAACATAGAGAGAGAGGAAATGATCATCAACGAAACTGAAATGGTGAGCGAGTAAGAGAGTGAACAAATAATACCTTTAATGGTGGTCGATGTGTGGAAGAAGCAGCGCTGAAAGTGGTGTTGAGAGAGAGAGAGTCGACGAAGATGTGGGTTTGGAATGTGTATCGAAGCCACCATCCTCTCAAATCTTTTCAGATCTTCCCTAATCGTCTTATCATTTTATGAAATAGAAACACCTACTCCTTATGAGAGAGCCAAATACTATTCTACCCCTCTTTTTTAATTTTGAAGGGGAGAGGAAATAAATTAAAGTGTGTGAAAAGAGGGGGGACCAAAGATTTGAGGGGTAAAATGGGTAGTGAAGGAGAAATCCATATAAATGACATCATCTTTTAATCTTATGACATACATAAATTTCCTACTTTATTATATAGATATATATATAGGTGTCCAGACACAGGGACGCCTGGATGATGATTCTTTCGAGTCAGACGTTGCTGCAGTAGCTGTGGATGCATGCAGGTTTATCCTTAGACGCTTTTATTTTTGTGATCTAGATAGGAAGCATTGTAGTAACATTCGGGCCAAAATCCCAACAGTATTTTTTTAATTCTTTTACCACCTTTTAGTACGGCTTTCAATTTAGTTGTATTATGTTAAACCGAGTGTTCGGTTATTTTATTGCATTCTAGTTTTTACTTATGACCTGCGTGAATATTTTATTTGAATGGTTTGTTTAAAAAGATTAGTTAAGTAAAATTTTGACGTCAGCCTAATAGATTATTAGTAATTAAATTTATTTTTTGCGAATGATGCTGAGAATGAACCATATGAGACTCCTGTTTTAATTTTGTATAGGATTGATCACCCGGTATTTGATTAG
Source organism: Sambucus nigra (assembly GCA_949130495.1). Classification (NCBI taxonomy): domain Eukaryota; kingdom Viridiplantae; phylum Streptophyta; class Magnoliopsida; order Dipsacales; family Adoxaceae; genus Sambucus; species Sambucus nigra. Next base: position 418,908,471 of record OX422223.1, read on the forward strand.
GTGGGGTGTCACATATGGTAACAGAGCATCAGGTTCTAGTGTCCTTAGGAATCTGTGCGGACGTACTATGCTTTCAGTGTTTATTACGATTTGATATAGAGCCTTATGATTAGGATTGTTGATTCCTCTTGTGAGATTTCGTTCTTCTGTCATTATGTACAATTATAGTAAATCTTTTGCGCGCTCGTTCGAGACTCGTGTGTTGATCAAGGAAGAGTGACCACAGAAGGCCATTTCGAGGGCGACAAGAGGTGGGGCTTAGTTGGAGCTATAAGTTGAAGCTGGGGATGAGGACCGTAGCATAGGTCACTCCCTTTGTGTCATTGTCGAGGATTATTTCTACGACGACTACTAAAGTATAGTAGTTATGATTATCCAAGTACCGCTATAGCAGAGAGTGGTGCTAAAGTTGAATTACCCCGTGAAGTTAAGTTTGGGAAAAAGGTTAAAAGGGTCTTTGATAAGGACCATACGTTGAAGTTAAGTTATACGGAGTCAGTGTAACGTGATTCAGCGAAAGTAGAAGTCTCAGAAGCTTTGGCTTAGAGCAGGGTATGGAAATAACCAGATGTGAAAATTTGAGGAAATTATGTTTTCACTCGTGGGAACAATATTGAAATGGTGGGAACGGTAGTCACCATGTTTAAGAGAGCATGATGTTTTGCTCATAAAGGGATCTTACGAATCGTTTTAACCACAAGTTCCCATGATTTAGCAGGAATGAAAAGAATGCAGTTTTGAATTTTCATATAAGGATCGGTCAGAGGCAGACAATGAATAAATAGTGATAAAGTGAACATTGTACCGAAGTAAGGTAGGTACAATGAATATAGATTCCTTTAGAAGAATGATAGGCTCACTAGAAAGTGTTCCTAACACTTATAGAGAATTTGTGTTCGTGGAACCCCATTGGTGGACATCCACCCGGGGAATTCTTTAAAACAGGGTTGTTGAGGCCGGTGGTGGAGTTTCCTTTTGACGAAGAAGTTAAGGGGACTATGAAGGAGATTATCAGGATCGAGGCTATTGAGTCCGAAATACTGATAACCTAAACAAGTCCAGGAAGGCAAAATATGGGGAATGTTTCAATGTGGAGCGTAGAACCATGCGATTAGTCCTTGCCCGGTGGAGTTGAAGGACAAGAATGGAGTGCCAAGATGGGGCATTGATTAAAGTAATTTTTAGGTTCAGTTAGGACAAGTGTATTATGTCTGAGAACCATTTGGAGCAGTCAGGGGGACTGGCGAAGTTATTGTTCTCAGTTTCACCTCGGACGAAGGATGTATATTTTGTGCAGCAAGATTGAGTCACAGTGTTTCGTGTGTGTGATTTGAGTTTACTGGTAGTATCGAAAACATGTTATAGTGTATGTCTATATGTTTTTTTGCAGTAGTGGGATTCTATTTTGAATTTATATATGGTTTGCACTGCTCATTTTGTGTGTGTTATACGAGTATGGTACTATTATAAGAGTAATGTTATTGTATTATAGGAACGATAGCAGACTAATGATTGCAAGACTATCGTATCTGTGGTTCCAGGGTTGAACGAGTTGTTGTTACGATATTTCACCTGGATATAGGTTGAGCTCGCCTTTATTATACGTTTATATGGAACTTCGGTGAGTAGATGTTTCACTAGCATGACTTTAGTGCATGGGGACCTTATAGATATAGTTTAAGGTATGCAGTATCCATTATTTTACATGTTTTACACTGACATACCTCCACGACCGACAAAGTTAAGTAGTAGAGTATCGGAGGAGTTCCTTGTTTGGATTTTGCTTGCGAGACACTCCACGCACGAACCTTAACGACGTTGGGAGTGGAGAGATGTTACTGTATGCTAGGATGTTGGTTTTGGTGAAATTAGCCGGGAGTCATATGATGATTAGGGGCTAATAAAAAGTAGATGTGTAGTGGAAAAGCACTGGAAATGCTTCTCTCACCGCAAGTATGTGGGTGAGGCAAGGTAAAGGAAATAGGGTTGAGGATTATAGCCAGGCCTTGAATATAAGGTTAATTCAGAGGAAATATGTTTTGGGTATAATGTTCGTAACACTTTTCCAGAGAGTAGGCTCCCCGATTAGTTAGACTTTCTGTTTCGCCAAGATGGAAGGACATAGTGGTAGAAGTATGTTAGTAGGTTAGCAAGGTAGGATTTAGAACGTCCCGATGGTGTGCCTTAGGCCATTATATCTCGATGACCAATGATGCGAGGGAGTAGTGTAACGGGAGGGTTCCTTATTTGGATTTCACTTTGTGAGACGTCCCATGAATGAAACCAAGAAAATTTCAGAAGTTGAGAGAGTATTTGGTCACTAGGGATATAGTTAGGATAGTATTCATTTTAAGTGTGTAGGAAAACACACTAATCTTAGGACTACTAAGAGATAAAGGCCAATAGAGCAAGTGGCGCTGATATAGGAAGAATTGAATTTTGAATTATTCAGGTTAGGAATACCCAAGTGTTAGTACCATGCCGAGGAAATGAGGGCCATTTTTTTTAGAGAGAGTGTTATGTGTCGTACGTTTACAATTGTTATGCAGATAGGCATGGGTTAAAAGGTGTATAGGCACCTTGGTAAGTTGATTTTATATACTGCTCGAAATAGAAGGGACGTAGTATATAAAACTGAAGATTATGCTGCGAGGCAGTTATAATGGATTTGGAATGAGTTGGATGGAACGTCGTAGGAGGTACACAATGATCCAATTATATTTGTGCAATAAGAGTTAGCACACTTAAGATAAGCGAGAAGACTGACGGGAGTAGTCGAGCGCTAGTGTAGTTTCCTTTTCTAGGGAAATTAGATGTCTAGATGTAGATGAGTGGACGCCTAGAGTAGTGTATCTCCGTGGTATCAATACGTTAGAGCGGAGATTATAGGCTCGTTTTCTTTATATGCGCTTATAGAAGCACTACTTTAGAGCGGCGATTATAGGCTCGTTTTCTTTATATGCGCTTATAGAAGCACTAGGTGCGATGTTATTAGAGTCAACCTTACGACCGAGGTAGCGTTGTAGCATATGGAGATTTAGATAAACTTATCATTAAGCTAATGCGTTAGAATATAAGCCTTGAGATAGGTGGAATATGGTAGGGGACCATTGGGTAGTACCATTCGACTTCGGTGAACTAGGACGTACTGTAATTAACGATCCTAGGTTGGTGGTGCAGGTTATATCTGAATTTCAGGGACGACATTCCGTTGTGAAGGGGTAAGTATGTAATACACCGTACTTTTATAGATATTTAAATTACATAAGTGGGTTTAATTTGGAAATTTGAGGAATTATTATGAATAGTAATTTTGAAATTTATGAGTGTAATTTAATTAGTGAATTTTATTTAAGTGACATAGATGGAGATTTTAAGTACGCGATTTGTTTCGGAATGGTCTAGATAGTCAGAATAGAGTATCCGGGGTGTAGTGTTTAGGTTTCGGTGATTTTTGGACTAGTAGGGACTCGCAATTGAGTAAACAAGTCATTATTGCGTTCATAAGGGATAAAACCTTATTTCTCTATATATGAGACACGAGAGAGTGGGAGAAAGAAAGAAAAGAGAGAAAGAAGAGAAGAGAGAAAGGAAGAGAGGGAGAAGAAAAAGGGGATTTCTGGCAAAACTCCGCGGGATTCGACTCGAGGTCGTCGAATTTTATCCATAAGGCAAGTGTTTACTTGCTTTATTTCTTTTAAGCATAAATCTCATATTATATTTGGTAGTTATAAACTATAAAGATTTTTGGGTGGGGTTTTCGTGAATCAAATGGGTGTTTCGGAAGATTAAATGGATAAAACTCGAATAATATCTAATTTGAGAAATTTAGGAATTAATTGAAATTAGTTGTTGGTTATGGGTTATAGGAAGATTATAACCCTTTTTATATGTGTAAGTATAGTTGGTTGTGATTAAATGAGGTGGGAAGAAGAAATAAAAAGCTTGGAGGTGTATTAATGGAGGTTTGGGATTTTTGGAGAAGAAGGTGAATAGTGTCATAGCGTCCTTTCCGAATCGATTTGGCCAGGGAGAATTGATTCTTCTCTTGGTCAAAAAATTAAATTTGTAGATCTTTTCGATACGGTCAGGTGGGAACCAACCGCATATTTTTCTGATTTGTTTTGAATTTATAAACGGAAGGTTGTCCGAGATTTAAATCTTTAGTCAAAAATCCAAACTGACATTGGGAGAAAATTAATTGATGTGTTAATTGAAGAACATATATAGATGTTTGTTGAGATTAGAAACAACAAAAATGGAGGTTGGGTGGATATTTGGATTTTTGGTCAACATGTAAACCCTTAGCAGATTTCGGATTGGAACCAGCCAAATCGATTCGGACAAGACAAATTGATTCGGTATGAGACAGTAAGAAAGTTGAACATTTTTTAATCGATTCGAATAGGCCGAATCGATTCGGGGTCAAGCGAATCAATTCGGACAAGCCGAATCGATTCTGTCCTGACAGCATTTTGAGATTTTCTTCCTTAAGGTTAAGGGAAGTGAAATTATAAATTTGTAGATTGATTTTAGAGGATTCTAGATTTGATATTAGGACTCTTATAGAATGGTATTGAGGGTGAGTAAACCTTGGATCGAAAGAGGGAACCTCGGGTTAATTTTAGTGTACAATTCGGGATATGGATTTAATGAAGGTTTAAGATGAGTAACGTTCGCGGGAAGTCTTCGGGAAGCGAGTATAGATATATTTATCTAGTTAGAAAATATATGGGCCGATTATATTTGAGTAAATCCTAGGATGTGAGTAGGATGGAATTATTACGAATTGGTATATTAGGGATTTTATAAATAAATCCTTATAAAGTGATTAAGGTGCGAGTTAAATATTAAGTAAGTGAGTGCTTATAGGTCTTGTATTTTAAGTGAGTAAATACTTAGATACTATTACGAATGGGAACATTCAAGGTTGTTGGCTATCGCTATGAGAGTTTACAAATTATAGCCATATGTACTGAGAAGTGATAAAGATTACATATACGACGTTTTTACAGTATATATAATATGATATAATACATAAATATATGTGTGTGATTGGTATATTTCTATCTTAAAGGCTGGTTCCACAATCTTTCCTTTAGCGTAGGATTGGAATATCCAGATTATATATTTTCTCTAGTGCGATCCTAGGAGGTTGAGCGATGTAGGTGAATCCCCTGGCTTGAGGAGTAGGGAGAGTATATCCTCAGGTCATCTCGTCCCGAGTACGAGTACGATGTGTGTACACCACTTGCAGAGGGAACATGACCGCCTCCATCGTTGCGCATTTTTACCATGACCATGAGTGAGTCTGGCTTGGTACCGTGGTTGAGTGAGTAAACTCGGATTTAGATAGGCACTATGAGACTGCTTCCTTAAGTTATAGCTCGGTGGGATGGTTATTATACTTGTTATGTATAGTATATTGCCCGTATATGAGGACAAGATAACATATATCTTTAACTAGCGTAAAGAGTAAAATGAATAAGGATTTATTCTCATTCCGAGAGATTTTATCCGGACTTAAATTGTGATTTATATATTAAAGTGAGAATCATATGTATATGTATATATATATATATATATATATATATATATATATATATATATATATATATAGAGAGAGAGAGAGAGAGAGAGAGAGAGCGGATCTCATGAGGACCTTTGTTTGCATACCGCTGGCGCGGACCAATTTTGATAAAATAGTAAAAAAATATTTTTGAGCTAATTTTTTTTATATAGTTTTTTAACATTTCAATAGGGTCATATAAAAAAATCATCTCAAAATGAATTTTTTTACTCTTTTAAAAAAATCGGTCAAAATTTGTCAGTTTTTTAACAACTTATAAACAACTTAAAAACTGACAAAGTTTGACCGATTTTTTTAAAATAGCAAAAAAATTTATTTTGAGATGATTTTTTTTTTATGGTCCTATTGAAATGTTTAAAAATCATAAAAAAATCAGCCCAAAAATATTTTTTTTACTATTTTAAAAAAATGGTCCTCATTCAAGGTCCTCAAACTGGGACCTCACTTGATCGTTTCCCTATATATATATATATATATAAGTGTTTATATATACGTTATGTGCTGAGGGCCTAATGGATCTCAAAAATCAACATTGCCAGGTAGTAGTGTATCAGGGGGTCCCTTATTTGGATTTCGCTTCGCGAGACACCCCACACACGAACGTAGCACAGTGTTGTGAATGGGGAGAAGTTTAGACCTCAGTACTCGAGTTTATAGGGATTTTCAGGGATTGGGTGAAACGGATTAGTTAGGAAGGGTAACTTAACTAGGTTGTTTAATAGGTTTGCGATAGGAGTGCACTTTTAGAAAAGGGGTGAGGGGTATCTCATGGGAGTGAGATGCCAATTTAAATATGGGATAAATCATATTTCAAAAATATAGCATTTATGCACTTCCAAAATATTTTCACAACTCGGGCTCTGACCCATTTCTCTATTTTCCCCTCTCTTGCTATATATTATATATATAGGTGTCAAAACATAGGGACGCCTGGATGATGATTCTTTTGAGTCAGACGTTGCTGCAACAGCTGTGGATGAATGCAGGTTTATCTTTAGACACTTCTATTTTGTGATCTAGATAGGAAGCATTGTAGTAACATTCGGGCCGAACGACCAATTGTATTTGTTTATTCTTTTACCGCCTTTTCGTCCAGCTTTCGATTTGGTTGTATTATGATAAAACGAATATTCGGTTATTTTACTGCATTCTTGTTTTTACTTATAACATGCGTGAATGTTTAATTTGAATGGTTTGTTTAAAAAGATTAGTTAAGTAAAATTTTGACGCCAGCCTAATAGGTTATTAGTAATTAAATTGGTTTTTCGCCAATGATGCTGAGAATGAACCATATCAGACTCTTGTTTTAATTTGATATAGGATTGATCACCCGGTATTTTATTAGGCGGGGTGTCACAGGTGGGTGTGACTCAAAAGTCATAATAATTGCGAAAATTTATGAAAATATGTTTCACCTCCCTTAATGAACGGTATCCTTTCATTGTGATTATAATTTTTCATTTTATATATAACGCTCTACATTGATGACATGTGCACAACCATGTTCCCATTTACATTTACTCTTTATGCCCGTATACCCCATGTGTGTTACACCCCATGTATAAGTGTTTTTCATTTGTTGAATGTAATCACCGAGGATGGTTTATTTACATGCACTATTTATTAGTTATCCGTTTAAATTTTTTTTGACAAATCAATAGTTTTATGTGCTCGCACTTCCTCTCACAATTAATGTTTGTAAAAAGTCGTGTGTGATACTGATTTAAATAAATGCGCAAATTCTTAATTTAAACTTATTTAATTAGAGTCAATTTTTAAACTAAATCAATTCAGCCCCTAAACAAGCAACTACGTGGGTGTGCGTGTCAAACCATCATAAACACAAATAAACTAACTCACAGATTTCAGGAAACAACCCCTTTCGGGTAAAACCTTTTATTTCACTATGAGTTAATAAATCACAACTTACAATTACACAATGAAATCTACAATGATCACTCCTCGGAACAATCACACAGGCACGTAGCCTAGAGTCAACAAGAACCGCGGTCCCAATCAGCAAGGCACACCCTCGAGTGCTCCCAATGATGCGTAGTCGTAGTCAGCCCAGTACCCCCCTCAAGTGGCACCTAAATCAGCAGTAGAGATCCTTTCTACAAGACAAACTTGACACAAGATGTGTTCTTGGGTTTCAAAACAACTAACATGAACTATTGGAATCTTGTGAATTGAAATCAAAAGGAATTAAAGCCCTAAAAGTGAGAAGACTATGTATTTTGCCAAAGCAGTTTCGTCTATTGAAAATTCACAGGTCTTCTGATAAAAAACAGAGGTGGACAAACCCTTTTATACAAATTCTAAGGCGGCATCTCACTCGAACGGAGTGTAGCATCATTTGAATGACATTTCGCGACTTCTCGCGACAGCACACTATCGGTTGAACGACTATGCTAGTCGCTCGAACGACCTGACAAAAAATAAATGTTTTCTTTTTTATTTCAAAAATCCGCCTCAACACTTAGAAAAATATTTTTGAGGAAAAACTTAAAAACTCTGCTCCAACACTTAGAAAAGTTTTGATAAAAAAATATCCCAACACTATAAGGTAAATGCTAAGGAATTAAAACACAACCTTTACCAAATTTATCTCGCGGAGGCTTGAATGTTAAAGAATTTTGATATTCAGATCCGTCTTGTTGCATATTTGATCTTGAACATTCTTTGACGATTGTAGCGGTATACGACATACTCAATTGATAACGGATATTTAAAAAATCATGTCCTTACATATATCACCCTATGTCTATGCCGGTACAAAATAAAAACATCTGAATTATCAAAACATAAATGCCTATACAAATCTAATACCCTCCCATGAACCCAAAACTGAATAGGTCTAAACATGTTGGTTTCAAAATTTTTCTTCAAAATCTTCAACATCAAAAACTTCAAATCTTTAAGATTTTCTCATCAGGGTGTGAAAAACATGATCATCAATCTTTGTACCTACACACATGAGATAAACCAAATACCTTCGTGACATATCGAGCTTGAAATGAGATAAACATAAAGAAAAACATGTATAAAATCTCAAATCTCCCCCATAATGTATAACACCCCCATAATTCATTCTCCCCTTTTTTATTTGACCGAAATAGACATGGAAACGAATAAACAATTCAAACATGGAGTTGTCATGACAAGCGAATCAAACAACTGTTATCATCAGGATATACTCAAAAACATTCCACAAACTATTTTTGATTTTTCAATTTTTTCAATAAAATGTAAAAATAATTTTACAAAAATCCACACAATGAATCTACACTAAGACAACCAAATCATGAAAACGGAATGAATGGGTGTGAATAAATTTGATAGGGAAATTAATGCAATCAAGCATAACATATGTGCATGATGAATCTAGATACTCCTAACGAATAAACTCAAAATCGTCCTTAGGTGTCAAATAGTGTTGAATTTAAATGACATCGACTCAATCCATCAACACATCAAAGTTAAAAGTGATTCTCACACTAATAATGTCTAAAACTATGTAATGTTTTTTCAAGACGCTGTCAGGACGTGCAAACCCGTTGATTTATTCAAGCCAACCCCCCTCATAAATAATAATTCACTTATTTTTTCTTGAGGTGATCTAAACTAAATGTCCCCTTTTTGGCATATTTATCTTTTTATTGCCTTACAATTTTTTCGGGCTCATTTCAAATGTTAGCCTTCACGATGAGTCTATTTTACAGTCTCGCGGCCCTTTTCTGTGCACTCATCATTTTTTTAAATTAAACAAATTCCTCACGGGCAACGGTTCTTACATGTACTACTTTCATTGTCAAGTTTTATCGCATATGGTTCATTTTAAAGACAGAATTGAGATGACAACACTCCGACCAATATGTGATAAACAAGTACGATAGTCAAATAAATCTGTGCAAGTGTGCATTAAAGGCAAATACGAGTCAAACATGTAGGTAGTAATCACAAATTACATCTTAATGACTCCACACATTATAAAGCACAAAATTAAATGATGACGTATATCAAAACACTATCAAAAAGTCACATGGATATGGAATGAAGTTATGATTCGGTCATCCTAAATGTAAATTCATATATGGTGTCAACAAATTACAAAAATCTTTTCAAATTTTTCTAAAAAAAATGAAAATCTTTTTGTATTTTTCAAAAAATTTCAAAAACAACAATCTTTTTGGTTTTTTGAAAAATATATCAAAAATGGAAAAAAATTAAATACAAAAATGATACACACTAGCAATAGGCATAAAATATCATCATGAAAATCATCATATGCTAACAAACTAGTCTAAACCTCAACCGGTAGGTGCGGTGGAGTTTTCCAAAGATGGTGGCATCCTACGAAAAACCTCCCTCAAGTCATGTAAAGTCTTGAGCATATACTTTACCTACTCACTAATATGTTCAAATTCTCTCGTGTAGTCATCTGGAGCATCTTTGTACCCACGTGCGTGTGTGTGAACACGTGTAGTAGCAAAATGTGACACATAACCCAACTTAAAATAAAACTCTCTAAGGTGTCCTGTCTTCTTACAGTGTGTGAACACATAAACTGGCCTAGGTAAACCTCCCTCAAAATGTCTCCTATGCACTCTCCTATCATGTATGGGACGCCTAGGTGGGTCAGGTCAAGACCCATTTGAATATAACACTAAAGCATGAATCGACGTGAGTGCAGCATGTGAAGTAGACGCGTGTCATTACTTATTCCTAAACTCTCACCACTACCCAAAATGCGATTGAGAACCATCTTCCCTACCTTCTTAGATGTGTCCTATACAGTGAATTTAACCTCCAGGGTGTGTTTAAGATATTTTTCTAATTGTGACAAGCGGATTATAAGTTCACTTTTCTCCTGATTCACGACAATCAACTGCTCACTCAAATTAATCTCCACCTTCTCGAGTTGACTCATCGATGCCTCAAATCCCCTCAAACTCTCTATCTCTCTCTCCAAATCTATCACCCTAAGACCTAATTCCTTATTTAATTTCTTCATTTTCAAGGTTGTGGCATACAAATCTCTAAAGATGATATGGAGCTCACTATCACCCTCACTAGCGCACTCTCTCTCTCCATTGCTAGAAACACTCAAAAACTCATCGGGGGTCTCACATACATAATTGTTCTCATCATTGTGGGACAAACTGGGTGTGCTCACGTGACTAGCAGAAAAGGCAACAAACTTCCCCTGTGAAGACTCATCCCCGAAATCTCTCTCATCATCCTCGTTATAGCTAAGGGTGGCGGGCATGGTAATCTTTTTACCCTTTCTCTTTAGCCTAGTGGGACTCAAAATCCCTACGGCCTCTACCCTCACACTCAAAACACTTACCTTCTTCCTCTTTCTCATTCTCACCCTCTTTCTCATCACTCTCCTTGGCCTCATCTTTCTTTTTATTTTTCTTAAAAAACTGTTTATTGGAAGAATTTTGTTTTGAAACTTCAATTTTTTTTGAAATCTTTTGTAAGCATGGTCATATCAAAATCAGACTCATCCTCAGACTCGGACCACAAAATCTCACCTTATTTTTCTTCTCACTCGTGGACTCTTCCTTTCCCTTCCAAAACTAGGCCTTAAGTGTTATCCCTCTATACTTAGGTTTGACAGTGTTCGGGAATATGTCAATCTCATACGTCTAGACTCCTACTAACTCTTCTAATTTCAGATGACTCAAATTATCCAAGGTATTCAAAACAGTCAATTTTGGGATTAAACGTTTTGGCAGTGATCTTAAAATCTTTTTAACTACTCGTGCATCAGGTATAGGCTCACCAATATTGAAATTAGTTTTGATAATGTTAGAAAAATGTGCATAAAAGTCATTAAAACACTCAGTCTCAAGCATGGTTATCGTTTCAAATTGAGTAGTTAAATTTTGAATTTTAGGCTCTTTGATCGCGTTAGTGCCTTCATGGGTGAGTTACAAAACATCCCACACTTCTTTAGATGTGGTACATGTCATAATACATCGGAACTCGTCGGGGTTGATGTGTCCAAAAATTGCACTAAGCCCTCGTGAATTAAAATTGCTCCACCTAAACCCATCATCAGTCCAGTCTGACACAGGTTTTAAATTAGTGATATTATTTGCGGTGACAGTGGGAGGAGTCCAGCCTCTTTCACACACTAGCCAAACTCTCTCATCGATTGTTTTTAAATGGGATTTCATGCGGGCTTTCCAGTAAGCATAATTAGACCTGTCAAAAATTGGCAACCGATTATATAAGTTTTCGTTTGGAAACATTGCGGCAATTTTTAAAATAATGGATTTTTCAAAAAAACCAATATCACACAATTTTTTGCAGAAAATTGGAATTCACAATAAATTAGTGAAACCTGCTCTGATACAAATTTGTAAAAGTGGTGATCACTTAAATAAGCTCTGATACCAATTTATAAAATACCGTGTGCGATACTGATTTAAATAAATGCGCATTCCCAATTTAGACTTATTTAATTAGAGTCAATTTTTAAATAAATCAATTCAACCCCTAAAAATTCAACTACGTGGTTGTGCGTGTCAAACCATCATAAACACAAATACGCTGACTCACAGATTTCAGGAAAAAAAACCTTTGGTTAAAACCTTTTAGTTCACTATAAATTAATAAATCGCAACTTACAATTACACAATGAGATCTGCAATGATCATTCCTCGGAACAATCACACAGGCACACAGCCTAGAGTCGGCAAGAACCGCAGTCCTAATCAGCCCAGTACCTCCCTCAAGTGGCACCTAAATAAGCAGTAGAGATCCTCTCTAGAAGAGAAACTTGACACAAGATGTGTTCTTGGGTTTCAAAATAACTCACATAAACTATTAAGATCTTGGAAATTCAAAACAAAAGGGATTAAAGCCCTAAAAGTGAAAAGACTGTGTATTATGCCAAAGAAGTTTTGTCTATTGAAAATTCATAGGTCGTGTGATAAAAAACGAAGTTGGACAAACCCTTTTATACAAATCCTAAGGTGGCATCTCGCTCGAACGAAATGTAGCGTCACTCGAACGAGATCAAGTTATCGCTTGAACGACATCTGGCGACTTTGCGCGACAGCACACTGTCCCTTGAACGACTATGCTGGTCGCTCAAACGACCTGATAAAAAATAAATCTTTTCTTTTTTATTTCAAAAATCCGCCTCAGCACTTAGAAAAATATTTTTGACAAAAAACTTAAAAACTCTGTTCCAACACTTAGAAAATTTTTGATAAAAAATATCAGAACACTCTAAGTGAAATGCTAAGGAATTAAACACAACCTTTACCAAATTTATCTAGCGGAGGCTTGAATGTTGAAGAACTTTTATATTCGGTTCCGTCTTGCTGCATATTTGATCTTGAACGTTCTTTGACGGTTGTAGAAGTATACGACATACTCAATTTATAACGAACAATTATAAAATCATGTCCTTACACGTTTCAATTCTATGACATCATTCTATAATGTTAATGTTAATAACTTATTTGAAATCTTTTTTGTTGATATTGAACTTATTGTATAGGTAGTTTGGGCATACCCTTGGAGGATACTTGATGTTTTGGGGTTTCATCCCTTAAAACCCTCAAGATACAACACTCGTCCACTAGGGTAACCTAAGGGTTTAACATCTTGTTGCATTCGCTAACAACAATCGTGCTCCCACGAAATTGGCATTACTATCTTTTATGCTTATTTATCTTTGTTATCTCTCTGTCGGGATGGTTTTCATTTTGTTTCATCACTAGGTACTAACAATGTATATGTTAGAGGGTATAATAAGTCACGAATATTTTATATTAACGCCTTTTATTCTTATGCTTTCTAGTATAATTGTATCTGTTAATCCTACTTTTATGTTCATTTATTAATTAACCTTCGTTTTCAATATATACATATATATATATATATATATATATATATATATATATATATAAAGAGAGAGAGAGAGGCCCCCTCCTGTAAGGACTCCTTATGGTGCAGACCCCAGTACATACCATTTTTTTTAAAATAGTAAAAAAATAAATTTTTTGATGAAACTTCATGGATATGATCTCCACGATGAGAAGATCATCTCTAATTTTGTTTTTACCAAAAAATTTACTAAAAAAACTATTGAGATGAGGTGATATGTAAAAAAAATGGTATAAATATGTATTTTTTACCGTTAAATTTTTAGTAATCATCTCACCCACTTTTTGATTGAATTTTTTAATGAAACTTCATGGATGTGATCTCGATAGTGATAAGATCATATCCATGAAGTTTCATAAAAAAAATCAATCAATCAAGTGTCTGGTGTCGACCCAAACTTTCAACGGTCGAAAATGCATATTTATACCATTTTTTTACATATCACCTCATCTTAATACTTTTATATTGAATTTTTTGATGAAAAAAATTGGAGATTATCTTCTCACCGTGGAGATCATATCCATGAAGTTTCATCAAAAAAATCAGTAGTTTACCATTTTTAAAAAATGGTATGTACTGGGGTCTTCATATATATATATATATATATATATATATATACTTTGGAAGATTTATCTGAGTTTTTGTAGGTATTGGAACAATTAACAGAACAATTGGTTGAGTTTTGAGAAAGTTACATCATTTAATGCAACTTGAGGGGAAATATAATTTCAAACTTCATGTTCCGATTGGCAGATGTCCATGGAAACGTAGTTTATCGAGTTAGCTCCGCGTGCTCATTACCAGAACATCATTTCAATTCTGGATGATAAATTTAGGGTCATTTCTGCAACGCAACATATATCCCTTTTGAAGAAAAAGAGCCGAAAAAACTCGTCGATCGATCGATCGATCAACCCTCCCCCATCGATCAATCGATAAATCATATTTTTCCTTGAGCTGAGACAAATATGCATTTTTCCATCCATCGATGAAATGGTGGATCGATTGATCATCCCAGTTTGGCTAAGAATCGAAGACTGTGGGTATTTTTCCAAAACCATCGATCGATCGACCCTAACATATATATGGAAATTTCGGCTATTTATTTTTTCCTTTTTTGTTTAATCCTCTTACTATAAATAGTATGTGGGTATTATTGTTTCAACATCTAGATTTTTTTTTTTTAGTTTATGAAGTATATTTTGAGTGATAGATTCTCTCTCCTAAGTTTTGTGACTTTGGATTTGTAAACCATTATTCATTATCTTCTTAATTAATTTGAGTTGTCTTTATCTATTTCTTGCTTTGTTAACCTAGTTTATTGGTTTCATTTAAATACATGTCATTTAATGATGATGTAGGAAATCATATATACGTCATTCCCAACCATCTTATCAATTATAAAAGTATAAAAAAAGCATGTAAGAAGAGAAATACACAAGACATAAAGTGATTCGGCTATAAAAATGAGTCTACGTCCACTTTGTTGCCTTTATGTCATTATGTATGTTCAATAGTACAATATTATGGTGCCATAAGAGGCGTACAAAAGAGATAGAGAAAAGAGTACATAAATATAGTAGAGATGGGCAGCCTAAGATGCAGCATGTCGAAAAGGCCTCTGGATTGGTACGGTCAGGTGAGCCTCCAACTGTGAAAGCTTGTAGAGAGAGCTAGGGTAGAGACTTTGGCAGGGCTTTGCCACCAGATTCGTCCCCCTATTTTTGAGGTGAGAACTTTTATTTATAGAAATCAAAAGGAGGTGTCATGTGCACGGAGCACGTGACGTGTGGATAAGTTGTACGATCGTGGAATCGTTATAGAAGTATTATTGTTGTCAAGTGAACATATTGACTGTCCATGAGAAGTTGTTCATTTTGGAAGGAGAAGATTGCCATGACCTGTTTTGACCCATGCAAGGGTTCTTCAAGCGATGACCGCAACCTATCTCTTCCCAGGCAGCGGACTTACATGTCCCTTATGATGTGTCGTGGCTTATCTGTTCCCAAGAAGCAACCTTTCACTTAGTTCCCCTGACCCATGTATCAGTAATCGACATATCATTTACCATAATTTGTAGCTAAATTAGATTAGGTTGTGATGATTGAACTCACCTTGGGTTAGTTGGCTTCTTTGCTTTGGTATGATGGATTATGGTAGTTTTGACTGGTTAGGTTATTCTTGATTTTATGTCTAGGAGATTAAACGATATATATCATGTATGTGTCGTGTTTACAACCCTGCGTGTGTAATATCAGGGATATTTGTTGACGTAAAAATCAAAGAAGACTTTAATGAGAATTTAGGGGGTGACAACTCTTGGTTTTATTAATTGACGAAATGAGATTTAATCTTGATAAGATTTGCTTCCCATGCAACCTTTTATGCCAATTAACCTGATGTGAGGGATGTTATTCTTAATCTATAGTTTTCTTTCTTGTTGTTTTTATCTAGTTTCAATACTTGTCTAGTTTAATGGTAGCATAAGACAATTTACATACAAATATAATCTTTTACACTTTTATTTGTGAAGTAATAAATAAATTGAATTCTAGAAACAATCTATGTGGATTCGATACCCGGACTAGCCGCTATACTCCCGTAAGAGTGTAGTCAAAGTTTAGGTTTTGAATTTGAAGTGGGAAAAGATAACAATGATATGTGTATTTAAATGAATGCTCGGTCATGCGAATAATCCTTGAATTTTATTGGTTTAAGGATTTTTGTGTCACTAAAGACTATAATAAATTAGGCCTTATTTGGTCATCAATTATGATTTTGTTTTCTATGTTTAAATATAATTCTGATAAGAGTTTGCATTTGGCACACCTATTTTTAAATACTTAGTTATAATATTTCAGTGTTATAATCGAGTTTTTCACAAAATAGCAAAATTGTGTTTTCTAAATTATATTTTTTTTCATTTTTCAACTCACAATTATTCATTCTTAATATTTTTATGAATTTATACCTTAATATACATACATAATACATTAATATGTTTGTAATTCTAATAAATAAAAAATATATATGTACATGTACACAAAATTGCATCTATGTATATTTTATTAAATTATATAATATACTAAGATTCATATGTTAAATAATATTACCAATACATACATGAAACTTATATATAGTTTTATATATGTGTTATTAATGTATATAATAATATAAAATATACACATGGTACATATGTATTAAATAATATTATCAGTTCATATATTACATAATTTTATTGTGGATTATACATATAATTTCATAATACACACACACACGCACACACACACACACACACACACATATATATATATATATATATATACACACACACACACACTAGTATTGCTCGTGTCCGTGCCGATGGCACGAAAAGAAATGATTTTTTTTAAAAAAATTAAAAACAAATTAAAAAAAATCATGCATGCATGTATGATATCTCATGCATGATATTTCCATAAAATATCATGCATACAAAATTATATTTCCATAAAATATCATGCATGAAATATCATGCATACAAAATATCATACATGATATTTCCATAAAATATCATGCAATAAATATCATGCCTACAAAATATCATACATGAGCTATCATATATATATATATATATATATATATATATATATATATATATATACACACACTAGGGTATGCCCGTGCCTGAAGGCACGCTAATAATTTTGATAACTATAAAATCGTGTATAATGTAAATAATAAATGTTTTATATGTTATAAGTGTAATTTTTCAAAGTATTGAATCGTGTAAATTTAAGTAATGTTGAATCTTGTATAATTAAGTCAAAAATGTTTTTTTATGACACATAAATGTAAATAGTTTAAAAAATTTTTACAACACATAAGTCTAGACAGTTTACAACACATCACCCGTGCGTGAAAAACGTCACTAATTTTCAAAAGTTTACGTCATTGATAGGACCAAACATCGCATTTATTTCGTAATAGATAAATAATTTTTTAGAGTTGATTATATAATATCATGTGACGTGTTCATATGTAGTGTTATCATGAATTATCGTTTTAAACATTGTCATAATTTTTAATGTAAAATACAAATAGTGTTGCATAATTTAGAAAATTTGGACTTAATTTCATTTGTTTATACAAAACTTCACCCCTTTTAAGAAAGAAAAAACACCAAACATCAACACTAATAATCTGTCTTGGAACTCATGTAAACATCACCACATAATTCAATACCTGAATATCCGCCCAAACCACAACCTAAATCTCTACAAAAATTTAAAATCTAAAGTCAAAACCAATTTGAAACTAAAACATCTGTGTACACAACTACTTTTTGGTGTTGAATTCCTTGCCGAAATGAATAAAAAAAAATTAACTCAAACATAGTTAAAAGAACGACCAACACATAGGTAAGCAAATGCATGGTCACAAATATACATCCTAAAATATATATAAAACAAATAAATATGTATAAAGTATATATAAAACAACCAGATACAAACAGGTATAAAACATACAGGTATAAACCTCAAATATACATCCTAAAATACATCAAACAGATACAAACATATATTAAATGAATTAAATGATGTGTGAATGTGATCTTTAAATTTAATGTGAAGTCATAGTCACTCTATCGGCTTCCGATGTTAATGTGAAGGCCATATGTTTACAGAGGAATATAACAAATTAGTTGAATCAACCGTAGAGAATCTCTACGGTCTTATCCATGTTCGATACATATTAACATCGAAATGAATGGGCAGCTATAGTGAGCATTTGTACTTCAAATATTGGTTAACAATTTTATGATTCGTTATCTTTTATTGTGAGGCACTGGCCAAAAACTTTACACTTGTAGAAGTACAAAAATTTTGAGTCCGGGAGATGTCGAAGACTGTACTGCTGTTGAAAACCCTCCCTTTCTCGTTTCCAATCAGACATTCCTCGACAAAGCACATTAAAAATACACTTCCCCAAGAGTAAATATGTGTACACTCCTCGATCCCGATTTCAAATCTGACCTCAGAGTGAATATATCATTAATAGAAAAAACTAACCTTAGAGTTCATTTAGTGGAAACCAAGAAAATATCATGAAACTGACTCCCAAATCGATTTCAATAGACAATCTAAGAACATAAGATTTGGTGTTAAACATTGCAATTGAAGAAAATAAGGTTTCCTTATTCAGCTTCCCTTTTGCATTCTGGAACATTTACATTTCTAACATACCTCATTTTGTTGATGCACTGTGACACAATCTACCAAAAAAAACAAATATTGAACACTAAAATTCATACCATATATTAAGCCGTAGGTATGTGAATTTATCCATCCGCTATTAGGATTGCGTGATCGCCATAACCTCTTCACGTGATCCCCATTCTTAAACTCCCCAAACCCCCACAGACTTATCACTGCCAGGCTCTGCTCTACTACATCTGGTGCTCCACTATTGCAGGCTTCATATCTCAAGATTGGATCATGAATTATGTGGAACCTCAATCACTGGGATTGGATTGATGTTACAGAGTTTCCCTGCACTCATGGAGATTATTTCTTAGTTCATCACTTGCGTAATGAAACTTATAATTGTTTCAACTTGTATTACATCAGCATTATTGGTATACTAATAACCATCGGATTTTGGTTGTATCGTGGCTCACTGCAGTATCATTTCAGCAGATTAAATCTCTTTTTGAAACTCTGAAGGTTCCAACTTCAATCTCCATTATCTTGATGGAATGTATGACTATTGAGTAGTACAAAAAAATCTAGGGCCATCTCATACAGTTCACTTGAGAAGACTTGATTCTTCACTAAATAATAGTCATCAAAAGCATTAAATAATTCCCAACTAACACGGTAGTGCTCGCCATTTTGGATCTTCACACCAAGAAAATCAATTCGAATATGACTACGTACCTTACTTCTCCATTATATGATTCATTAACCAAACATGTTAATACAAACAAATAATGACTAATAGTAAGCATTGATTATATATTAAAGAGAAGTTACAATTAAGCCAGGGAGAAACCATCCTTTAGGAAGGGTTGATACTCTAAGGTGTCACATATTTTCGGCATTGGGTGACTTAAAAGAAATGACTGTATAAAAACATTTAGTCAATAAAATTATGTAAACTAATTATTCATATGATCGAAAAGAAAAAAAAGTATTTACCTTAAGATCATTGTGCAAGGCGTGGACGATAAGAATTTTTCCTTTAATCAACTCTGTCACTTTCTTCTGAACAACACGAAAATATTTTTCTGAAGATAACATTAGAAGTATATTTAAAGGGCTTTACACTACTAATGTAGTTACAATGAACTTCTACTAAAAAAATTAAATGAGCCAATTCAGTACAACTTCAAAAGGTCAAAAGGTTAGTGTTTTATCAATGTCTATAGTGGATATATTTCCCCATGGACTAAGTAATAAATCAAAACATGTATACACCATAGATTATCAAACAGTTTCATAACATTTTCTTATCAAATGTGATTAATAAATCATAAGGAAACCATAAATTTGGGTGTTTAGAAGTTGTCTGCAACAAAAAAAAAAGTATTATTATGCACCATAAACTTGGGTGTTTAGAAGCAAGGGTATAATGTTAGAAAGAACCTAAATCAGATTCACAACACTTAAAGAGAACTTAGATGATTAAGTCTACAATGTTAAGATTGTCGATGGCTGGTATTAATAAATTAATAAGAAAAAGCAGAGTAAAAATCATAAAGGTCTGGTTTTAATTCTCAATTCACACAGTTAACATTGTGTTCACTAACTACAATAGATACTAAATACTCTGAGATTCAACCGAGGCTCTGGTCGAGCCGTACCATTCATTTTACCCATTTACAGGGGTCGTATTCTTGTACGTAAAAACCACCAAGGAGAAAAATGGAACTCCTGAAACCTAGTACTAAAACAAAACGATAGAAAGACAACATTAAATGTGAAATCTATTGGGGATAAAAGAAGATGCTGAGAGAGAAAAAGATCAGGCCTATAATGAAGAGATACAAATCGAAAATCAGAGATACAAACTATAAATCATCTAGGCAAACCATAAATCCAAAAACTAACTTTGTAGCCAACACTGGAAATCAGATAAACAAACACCTGTGGAGATATTTATGCGATATTCATGTTAGGCAAACACATTTGAAGAGACCAAAATGTCAACTACAGTACAAACATATTAACTCTCACTATAATAATTCTCACCATAAACACTGCGTTCATGAACACAACCATGTCTGAGACATGCGTGAACAGAAAAAGAAAGTCTTGTCATTTATTTAAAGCTTCCACTCGAGTTCTGGAGGAGCAAAAGATGTATAAGAATGAAATCATTAAGTGAGAGAGTCAATTTAATAAAAAATATAGTTACACACTTATTATTAGTTCAAAAATAATAACATTACCTCCATGTTTTGTTCATACATGTGGTCAGTGTATCACAAACCTGAAACTCATATTAGTACATATAAAGAGTTGAACACTAAATGAACAAAATGAAGAAAAACTAAAACACAAAAAATCATACATGTGGTTAGTATATATATTGATGCAGAGATCTAAAAATTAAAACAGATCTAAAGATTACACACTTATTATTAGTTCAAAAATAATAGCATTACCTCCATGTTTTGTTCATACATGTGGTTAGTGTATCACAAACCTGAAACTCATATTAGTATATATAAGGAGTTGAACACTAAATGAACAAAATGAAGAAAAACTAAAACACAAAAAATCATACATGTTTAGTATATATATTGATGCAAAGATCTAAAAATTAAAACAGATCTAAAGATTACACACTTATTATTAGTTTAAAAATAATAACATTACCTCCATGTTTTGTTCATACATGTGGTCAGTGTATCACAAACCTGAAACTCATATTAGTATATATAAGGAGTTGAACACTAAATGAACAAAAACTAAAACACATAAAATAAAATAAAAATCACAAAAAATCATACATGTGGTTAGTATATATATTGATGCAGAGATCTAAAAATTAAAACAAATCTAAAGAGTTGAACACTAAATGAACAAAAACACAAAAAATCCCCAAATTTAAATGTGCAAAAAAACACTTGCCAATAATCAAACAATAAATCAAATTTGTATCACCCGAAAACTTATATCTGGAAAAAAAACTATAAATATGAAAATTCTTAGATCTGCATGTGTGTATATGCGCGTATAAGAGGATGAGAGAGTCTACATGAAGATGACCATGTTGGAGGTGGATGGCGACATCGGAGAGTGGTGGCGGCAGGCAACAATGATTATAGTGTGTTAGAAGGGTTTGTGTTGAAAGGGGGAGAAAGTTTGAGTGAGAGGGGGAGAATGAAGAAGACGGGATAGCATTTGGGGGGTTGAAGGGGAATGTCGGGGAAAGAGTGAGAGGAGCGTGTAAGAAAAATGAGACCAAAATTGTATAATACCATATTACCCTTGTTTTTGAATTTTGAAGAGAATGGAAAATAAATTGGAGTGAATGAAAAGAGGGGGAATTAAAACAGTTCAAGGGTAAAATGGGTATGGCAAGAAAAAAATATCAAATGACATCATCAAGCAAGCTTATGACATACATACGTTTGCTACTGTATTTTATATATATATATATATGTGTGTGTGTGTGTGTGTGTGTGTGTGTGTGTGTGTGTGTGTGTGTGTGTGTGTGTTTATATATACATATATGTATAATATAAATATACATATTTGTCAATTTTATCAAATTTTCAAAAACCTGTATTTAAAATTAGGTTTACCAATTGCATACCAATATTTATAAATACAGAAAACCGAATTTTAAAACTATATTTAAAAAAGTGTTTAAATCGAATTTTTTATATATATATTAACAAATGGGCCTTTAATGTTCCATATTTGGTTCTAAGTTCAAATTTGTTGAACTTTATATTACTCCAGAATTAATTAAAATTGGTTAATTCCATAATCATACCAGTCTAAAGCATAAACTAACAGCGCTATTGGTTTAATCTATAACCATAAATAATCATCCAAAAACTTCCTTCCATTAACAACTAAAAGGGGATATTACAAAAGATGGAAAGAAATACAACATCATGTTCCTGAAATAATGAAGAAATGAGTAAAAGCATAAGTTACAAAATAATGGAAAGTGTTCCATAGATAATCAAAACACTTTTCCTATAGATCCAAACTAGGATGAGCTTGGGCCACTTCTAGGACCAAAGTTTCATGAGATTGGAAGTTGAATATAACTTTGCTCGCCTTACGTCTCAATATCCTGGGAAAAGGCATTAAGAGCATCTTAAGCCTTACTTACGTCAGAAGAAGAAGGCGAGAGTCAAAAGAGGGGCATTTGATTAGAAAACCATCCTTAACATATTTTTCCAAATTTGGGAAAGCATCCTTGCCTAAAATGTGAGGTTAAAAGATAATATCATAAAATGGAAAAGGAGACAAGATGGACCGAGTGAGAAGGAATTAAAAATCATCCAAGAAAAATCCATCATCAGCAAGAACAAATGAAGTATATGAACCATTCGAAATAACTTAGTACGATGGTTGAACAAATGTATGAGAAATACTGCTAGACATACCCTATCTAAGAGAGTCATAAGTGGTACATTACTAAGACTCCAAGACATTCAGGTACCCATTCGAAAAAGTATGGAAAGGGTAAAAAGGATTGATGGACAAAGACCAGTCATAATTTCCCATAAAGTCATAATCAAATTAAGGGTACCCCTCTTGAGGCATATACTCAAGAAAAGAGCGGAGACAAATGATGGCACGATATGTAGCAAATTCATCAATGGGGGAAGTTGGGAAAGATTTACTATCAATGGAAACATAATGCATTAAGCCAAAACGTCCATTGATGCCTAAGGTACTTACATTCTCTTAATGCATGTCATCATCATCAACTTGAGGTTGGTCAGTTGAAAAAATAGATTCCAGAATCTCACATGATCCCGGGAAAGGAAAATAGATCAATTCAACCTTTGAAAAGTCTGAAAACAAAAGGTCTATCCCACATAGGCTCAAAAGTAAAAATCTTAGAGGGTTAGACGAAATAAAACCCATACAATATGGTTATAGATGGATCACTGGGCCCAAGGAAGAAGCACGTTTCTCAACTTCATTCCAATATCCCCAACCATCAGCCTTATTTTGGTTGGTATTTGAAAAAGGGTTAGCAACAACAACAATCAAAGACCAAAGGTCCTCTATCACACGAAGGGGATTGGAGGTGGAGCCATATTCGATGGTGCTTCCATGCCTTGCATCGGCGCCACCAAAAGGGTTCATTTGTGTGAGGAGAGAAGGAAAGACGAAGGAGACAAAGAACTCAAAGCTCAGACCTAAAAGACAATTGATTATAGAAACTGATAGCCCCACATCCACAAATATCATATTTATATAGAGAAGTAATCATGGCTAGCCGTGGTTTAATGATGTGCGATAATGGCTTCTATAGAATCAATAGTCCACTAATTAATTTTCTCCAAAAATCCATTAGTGCGGGTTATGTTTACACCATAATAATATGAACCAATAAGGTGTTGCCACACAATTTATATGACGACAAATATAGCCAAATTATAATGCAAAAATATAAAATTTCGGGTAGCATGCATGTGTGACATCTGTCATGAATTAGGACGTATTATTCAAAATGGTAACAAACTACAATTTGAAATGCGTCCTAGTGCACCATAGAAGGAAAAATCAAATAGGTGAGTAATTACCCAGCAAATACCAAACAGTAGTTACGTCGTATGGAAAGAAACACTACAAATAATCAACGAACCTAATAAGAAAGAGAGGACCCCCTCACCAAAAACGTATTTACGTTACTTTTATCCTCTTTTTTCTTTTCCTTCTTTTATTTATATCGTTTCTTTCATTTCTACAGTAGATTGAAAGGTAGTTTGTAAACCTTTTTCCTTCAAAGTTTGTTTCAAGTTCCTTGCCTTTACATTTGTTGTTATTTACTTTCATACTTTACATTTATTTAATGTAGTTTTTTACTTTACATCAACTTTACTTTCTTACAATCCTTTCCTTCGTTTGCATTTAATCCCTTTTGTTTACAAAACTTTAATTTTCTTTCGATTCATGCAATTTTTGTTTCTCTTCTAGATATTTAGCTCGAATTAAGACTTACACCAAAGTATTCCCTAAGGGAAGCACAAGTCAGCTTAATTTGAGGCATTGAAAGCATCACAGTCACCTGATATTATCGCTAGATTAAGAATTTTGATTGGTAAGACCACAAATCTTTCATGGCACGCTCGCAACCCTAACTAATCACTAAACCAAATGAAAAATAAATCCAAACATATTTCTAGCACCCCCGATGGGACACCAATATTGTTCTGTGGTGATAAATGGCTAGGATACATCAAAGCGAAGATATAACACAAAACATTGGCGAACTTGGCTCAACCACCCAATACATTACAACTTTAGAGCAAATAATTGTTGAAATAACTCAAGAGTTCGGACCAATGGCTCTTAATCATGATGCAAATATTCCAAGGGCTCCAAGAGCCAACAATATTTAAAACACACCAGCGGTTGATATACCTATAAATAATCAAGATCAATTGATCCACCAAATAAATCCAGTTTTGGTCATTTTGGAAACATGATACAAAATTTAAACACCATGATCACCATAATGACAATTAGGTTCACATTACCCAATGGGGTAACAACTAATGGTCGGATGTATGCACCATAAATTTCTATAAACACAAACACACAACCTAACCCATATCATCATCTTTCTTATAGGCCTAACATAGGTGAAACCAATTTTGGAAATAACATAAGGATGACAAGATACCCTAATACAACTGAGCTAGGTGTTAGTGACACAATAGAAGGTTCGAAACTACCAAGCAGTTACCAAAAAATGGGTTACAACAACCCAATAGGGAGAACATCTCTTCTACAGGTAGGAAGGACTATACCACATCAAAATTATGTTAACCAATGCTTCCCAAGTACTTTGATTATGGATGCCCTTAAAATTGGTTAAAAAACAAGACTCAAACGGAGCTAAAATGACACATATATTAAAAAAATATGGGCTCAAATGAAATTATTAAAGTCTAATGGTGAAAAGATTATTTTATAGGGTCAAATTATGCTTATAGTGTTATGAATTATATTTTCCAGGAGTTGGAGGTGATATTACAAAAGTTGGTAAACGCGAAATATTAAAGACAAAGGGTCAAGGTGGAGTTACTCGAAAAGATATTTTGGGGTCATAGTTTAAATAAAAAAATGGAGATCGAAGGATGAAATATTTTAATAGGGGATTTATATTTTCTATTCTTAGTTTTTGTGTTAAATTTATCCAAAGGGTCTAAGTAAGTCAAATACTACACCTATTTAATGGGTGTAGTACACCCATAAGAGAGGGTCGTCACTTTCTCCTTTAATCCAAGGCATCAAAAGCCCTTATCCCTTATCCCTTCTCTTGTCCCCATATTTTCATTACCACATGTAGCTTATCTCCTTCCTTAGTCTTTATTTTATATACTTTTTTCTTCTTTCAACCTTTACAACTTTGGATATCACTTAGGACCTGTAGTTTTTGGCCAACTCTTATTTTATTTAAGTAAGCTTTTTTTTCCTTTATTTTTTTTTATTCCACCATTAACATTGTTTAGTGAATATTAGTAATAAATGTCAGTTTTATTAATTTGTGGTTATGGTGAATGCTATTATTTATTTAATTTTAACTATAAAATTTTAGCATGTTTATTTTTATTGTTGTGTTGATTTATGAAATAGTGTTAGGCTAAAACCATTTAATTAGGGATTATGAGGAAATAATTATTGTTGATGTCTAAAAATGGATTTATTCCATTTTTATAATCACAGATAATTATATAGTGAGTTAAACAAATCACACACACACACAAGAAGAAAATTTTAGAGTGTTCAGCTGTAAAATAGCCTACGTCCACTGTTGGTTTTATTTAGTAGGGTTTACAATAGCTCAGTATGGTGTGCATATGAGTGATTTTTTTATCCTTCCAGCTAAGGGAGTATTCCTATTTATAATGGTGTAAAACCCTAGATGGAACGCCTTTATATTGTTAGGCATTTACATATGTATATAATAAATGAAACTCTTGAAATTCAGTGCTGGATAGTCTCCCATCCTAGTAACATTTGGTCTTCCTGATGGTTGGCCTTCCGGAGTTGGTCGACTTTCCAGCCAACTAAGTGTCTCTAAAGCTGATCAAGCTGGCTGGTCGGCCACGTAGGAGGGTAGGTGTATACTTATCATTGGTCCAGGTAGGTGGGTAATTTTTACATATAACAAAAGTCCCAAATTCTCCATGCTTGATGATTGATCGAAAGTATAGAGTATTTAGCCGAGGAAATTTCTTGGCGTAATATTTTGAGAATCTTATCAGCAACCGACTTCCTAAACTTGTAAAGATTTTTACTAGGACTGTTTGATAGTTGCATTTTTGTAAATAACTCAACCTTTTTTTAACCGCCAAAGAATACAACAATCTTTTGACGCTTCGGGAGGCGTGCAGCTAGAGGTACTTCAACAGTTCATTCAGTTAATCATTTTGTTCCCATTTATCGAGGCAACCTATAAAAATAAAGAAATTTCCCTCCTTTCTTTTCACCTCAAATATTCTGTACTCAAGAGTTTTTCTTCATCTCCAAGCTTTGTTTGTGCAATCATTTGTTGCTATTGTTTTTTCTTCAGTTCTTACAATCACCTTCATATTCCATCTAAGCCTTATTTCCATATTTCTTTATTTTATCATGTTTTCCTTTATTTCCACCATGGTTCACATAGTAGATGAGAGTTTGTTAGAAGAGTTTAGAGAAAAAAGAAAAATTCCATCTTGGGTAGATTTAGAGATAGCCTAGGGTCCCATAAATGTGTATTCAATTCCTGAGGGTCATTGGATCCCTAATTTGTTCATTGCTAAGTGTGGCATTACTTTTCTCCCAAACCCTCTTTTTCTTTAATTATGTCAATAATTTGTTGTAGTCCCTGCTAGGGTAGCACCCAACACTTGGAGAATTGTAAATGGTGTAAATAGATTGAATGAACTATATAGGACCCATATTGGGGGTCGAGAGTTGATGTTTTTCTATAGGTGGGGTGCTGTTGGAGAAAGTACATACTATCTGAAGATTAGGCAAGGAAATAGGGCCTTAGTTGTGAATTCACCAGATTTCAATACATTTTATTTGGATTATGAATTTACCATATTTCAATACATTTTATTGGGATTATGGAGGAGTTGTTAAGAACTGGGAACATTCTCCTCTTCCATAGGGAGTATCTTATACTGGGCCCAGATGTCCTCAAACAGGGCATGGCATAGGTTAAAATTCATTTACTTGCTCTTTCTTTTGTTATGTGTTTATATATTTGGCTGACTAAATTTGTTGTTCCTTTCTGATGCAGAGGAAAATAAGAAGAGGTGCCCCAAAGAAGGGGAAATTAATATTGAGAAGCTTAAGTTTCTGTTGGGACCGAATCAGAGGGTTGGAGAAGAACATCCCATAGCTGCTTCTATGATGTTGGAATACAAAAGCTCCATCACTTCTTTTTTCTCTTGACCAACACTTGTGCTAGCCCAAGTTGCTATTAACTTAGAAGAGGATCATGTACCTACTTTTTTAGCTATAGAATCTACTAGTGCTGAGTTAGGAGAAACTTCTTCCTCGTTCGAATCTTTTAACATTTCTGAGATTTCACTATGCCCTTCAGCCGACATGACTAAGAGGAAGATGCCTAATATGATGCGTGGACGACTATATCCTTCCCCAAAGAAAGAATGATGATACTGGTAAGAATCCAATTAAGAAGAAGTTCTAGGGCAGTGACAAGAGGCCTATTGGTGTTGAAGATACTCCAACCACTGAGTCTCAATTCAAAAGATTGAAAAGTGGTTTGCCTGATCCTCAGAGGCAGGCCTAAAAAATAATCCAAGATTACCTTGACATTAGGTCATCTTCTGTGGTAATTAACTCTGGATTGGCCAGGGGTTTGATCAAGTCTGAAACCCTTCCTACTGATCGGGATGCATCAGCCCCCATGCCCAGGTTCAGACTAACTGAAAGGGCTTGCCATAACTGGTCATTGGTAAGTATCTCTTTTTTTTCTTTTTCTTAATGGTAATGACTTTTTTTGACCTAGTATTTTATTGCTCTTATAGTTTTTAGTTGACTTCAACCAAATGATGGAGTAGCACGACCAACTGAGGTCGTCTCCTAGAGAGATGGAGGAGGCTTTTAAAGGCCTAAAACAATCTCTGGTTTCTTCTCGTTAAGCTTTGGAAATAAAGCAGAAGTCTTGGGAAGAGGAACAGAAGAAGGCCAATAATAGAGAAATTTCAGTTGAAGGCCAGATAACTGTTGACGATGAAAAGGTCGAAGCTGCCGAGAAGAAATTGGTTTAGGCTGAAGGTAGGGCTAAAACTGCCAAAGAAAAACTTTTAGAAGTCGAAACTCGGCCCCAAACCACTGAAGAAAAAGTGGTTGGTCTGACTTGTGAAGTTACTTGCTTGAAGGCTAAAGGAAAAGATGCCTTTGGTAAAGGCTGGGTGAAGTCTATTTTTGATGACTCTACTCAAATTGAGTATGCCAAAAATTGTCCTTCAATGAAGGGTCTTCTGAGGCCTTAAAGGTGGTCAGCACAGAAGAAAATTTTGAACTCTTCTAAAGGCATGACCCTGGTACTCCTCCTAACCTAGATGAGGAGTTTGATGATGATGAGGGGTCTAAAGAATTTTCAATAATGCCCATTGAGTCTTCAGTGGTGCCAAATGCTAATGCCAACCAACCTGTTACCAACCATGATCAAGCCAAGGATAAGAATAATGTTGAGTTACTTTTCAACAAGTTTATTTTTTGTCTTTTCTTTCTTTTTGATGTATCAGCCTTTGTACTTAAATAATTAATCAATGAAAGAATATTTTTTTTTAACTTTTTATGCCTTTAAATGATCTCGATTTCTTGCTGGTTTGTTCTTTTTTGTATTATCTACCTGTTTGGATTTGTCACATAAACTCATACTTGTAACCTTCCAGTTTGATGTTAGGAAGAAAGCTATTGTCTCTGCTGAATCTAACCTACTTAGGCAATGCAAAAATCTCTTTGAGGCTGACCATGTTCCTTTGTTGAGGAGGATTTGTCCGGGTTATTCGACCTAGATGTGTCTGATCAAGTAAAAGAATATTACATCCATCTCCACTGCTTATTGGATAGAGTTATAGCAAATAATGCTGGTTACTACGAGATGATTGAAAGGTTGCAGGAGGATCATAATGTGTCCAAGGCATTGCTCCACTCTGACAACGAAGCCAAATACAGGGCATTGAGTGAAAGTTATGGTTTTGATCATAAATTGAAAGATATTACTTATGCTATTCATAAGAGAGAATTATCTTTGAAACAAGACTTGGAAAATTCCCGATCAATTGCTACAATGCTGGAGAAAGAAAATGATGACCTGAGTAATGAGCTAGATAGACTGAAGAGGTCAATCACTAATTGTCCAGATGAGGGTGTTTTCTTTTTAGAAATAAAAAATACTAGGTTATTAGAGGAGGTAAAATCTTTGCAGAAGATAAAATCCTAAACAATACAAGTTGTTTGACCCACCATTGAGGAGGAAAGAATGAAGAAGACTCTGGCTGACTAAAATACCCTGCTAAAATCTAAAGACATTATCCTCAAGAAGCTCCAAGATCAAGTTACTAGGCTAGCATTCCATTTCCATAAGCAGCCAATGGGAAGTTTGGATGAAGGGTTATAATGAGGCCTTAGCTCACTTGGACGATCATCTTACTCAAAGAAATCGTGAAATCTACAATTGCGGATGGACTTAACGTGTTAACATTGTTGAAGTATGATCAAAACAACGAGTTTTGGCATTAAAATGGCTCAGGTTTCTTAGATTGTGACAAACCTCCCTTCAAATTGGATACGAGATGGATTCCTCCTAATGCCAATCCTCAATGCCTAATAAGTAAATGTTTGGGGGATTATGGCCTCCATGACGAGTGTGAGATAATTCGTCCTCCTCACATGCTTGATAGGCTGAGAAGCAGCAATAGGCAAATATTGAGAGAATTCAATACAATAAATTCACCATATACCCTTGATAATCCTCCTGCTAAAATGGATATGGCATATGGAAAGCGTCCATTATAATAGACTTATATTTCTCCTTATATTTGTAATGCTTTTTTTGACTATAATGCAATTTTGATCAATTAAGTTATTTTTGATTGTGAGTTTCCTCTATTTAAGCTTGTGGTTGATGTTTAATATTTCTGCCGACTAGGTAATCTATATAATGATTAGTTAATAGGCTTATAGATTAAATAACCCGCTCAAATGTTTAATATTTTATTTGTGTTTGAATCATTTACACAGCCTTAGATCCGAATAATGCACTTAGATAAAACTGTAAATAGCTTTATTCTACTAAGTAGTATCATTAGTTATCAATGTCGACCAAGTGTATTAGGAATGTACAATTATTTTAAAATGGTCGAGTAAAATCTCTATTGAAGAAATTTTACTGATTTCTTGTTCTTGACTTGCCGAGGACAAATCATACATGAAATTTAACTTTTCTAAAGTTGAAAACATTTGAAAAGTTTGAGCCATGCACTTTCTGAAGTTGGAAAAGTTTAGCGAGGAACTTTTCTAAAGTTGGAAAAGTTTGATAAATATAAAGAACTTTTTTGGAGTTGGAAAACTTTGAACCATGCACTTTTTTTAAGTTGGAAAAGTTTGGTAAATATAAAGAACTTTTCTGAAGTTTGAATTAAAATTCCTCATTAATTTATGGTTAAGGTGTGTAGCCCATACTCCGAAAAACAAAAAAGAAAAAGGATGTATAATGGGGAAAACATGAAATTTCAATAACTTGAATAACCAATTACATTAAAAGCGGAATTTTTAAAAACTGAATTACTGATAATGCTTGTGCAGGTGGTCTGCATTCCAAGGATTCTTTAATTCTTCTGCTTCAAGAGTTTCCAATCGATAAGTTCCTAGTCGGATAACCGCCGAGATATGGTATGGACCCTGCCAATTAGGCTCTAGCTTGTTGCCCTTGTGGATCACCTTCTTGAGCACCAAATTGCAACACCCCGTAATTCTGAGCATTAAATATTTAATTTATTCGGGTAAACTTAAATACAATGTGTGTCGTAATTTAATTTAATTATTTATTATGCGTGTATTTAAACATTAATCGAGAGAGAAAATGATTAATATCGATGGAATATAATTACAATGTGCATAGTAATAATTATTTGACATCATAGCTAGTGATAGTGACATGGCATAATTTTATCTCAATCGAGAGTTGCGTGTGGACTAATTGGGTCGAGACAGGATTTTTTTTATAAATTAACTTGGATGATGATTTTGAGGTCACGGTTGAGTACAAGGAGGCCAAAATAGTCAAAATAGTGTACCCATGGGTAGTAATTGGATCCCGGGGCCTTTCTAGACATAACTGGGCCTATACGGAGGTATTTTAGTCTTTTGAATTTGGCTCATAGGCTTAAGTTCGGGATTTTGGATAATTAACCTAGGTCTAAGAGAGTTGGGCAGTAGTTACTCATCCCAAATCACAAAAGTTTGATACAGGAGAGAAAGGAGAAAGAAGAGGAAGGAAAAGAACATTACGGGCAACATTTTCGAGAAGAGATTGCCGAATTTATTCCAACGAGGCAAGTATTTTCTTGCTTTATGAGATCTGTAGTTAATTGTGTTAATAATTGAATTTGGGGTAGCAAATTTGGAAATTAGAAGATCATTGTGTATAAATCTTGCTAATTTGATGTTGAAGAAAACTAATCTAAACCCATGTGAATAAGATGAACCTTGAGAATTTAACATATTAGAGAGTTGTAAATTTTTGGGTTCTAGAGGTTGAAGATGATGAAGAAACCCACTAATGGTGAAATTAATGATTGTTGATAAATTGGCTTAAAATTTTGAATTAATTCTTTAAGTGTGTAGATTAATTTTAATTAAGAAGAATTTATGAAATTTTTTGAATGATTGGTGTTAGAACCATAGAGAATGAGTTGGGTTGTAATTGGAATTGAATGGAGAAGAAATTTTTAATTGGGAGAAAATACAAAAGCGCAGGTCTTGAGCAGGTTTGGTAGGCCCGATCAACCGGGGTCCCATGGTCAGTCAATCGGTGATTGTGATTTTATCTTGCGAGGGAAACGATAGGTATATAAAAAACAGAGGGTCTACCCGGGGTCCAGGGCCGGTCGTCCGGTACCCTGTTATTAGGCTTAATTCGACTTTTAAGTGGGGAAAATTATAATGTGAATATCTTTCTCATTTGGACATGGATTGGCATGCCGTTTACGGCCACGCGTAACTAACTGAGAGTAGTACACTGTACTAGAAATTTTATTACTTAGACATAAAACAGGAAAGGTCTAAAATACCCTTGAAGTTTTAATAAGAAACTTACCCGATTGGAAACCAAACTTGGTTGGGACCCTTGCGAGACTAATAGAAACCTAACTGAGCGTAGAGGAGGAAAAATATATAATCCTATAGTTAATAATAAATAGCGGGGTGTAGCTATTTAGTGTGGAACATAGGAATTACGAACGGACTCGTTAATACTTGGGATATATATAAATGTGTGAATTGAATATATGTATGCATGTGAGTTGAATACAAATTGTGTTTAGTTAAATGTTACTCGAGGATGCTATCCAGGATGTTGTGCATAGTGGGCAATCCCACCCTAGTGATTCCAGCGGGGTTTGGATTGTGCTCCAGGTTATAGTGATCGGGTGGCTCCAACCGTGATCAGAGGGGGATGTCACGCAGGTCTTCAAGGAAGGTGTATTGAAATCCTAAGGCCTATGTATTTATAACTGCCTCCGTTATTTGCTTACAATTTTGGTTCGATGGTGAGATTCCAATCCGGTGACAAGAGGTGACACAAGATGTATATGATAAATGCATCTAATAGGACCAAGCTATGAGGATGCTATGTATATATGTGCATGGTGAGTGATATGTGTATATATTTATTGATAATGTGTGACTATCTATTTCATCTTTGGGCATGTTTCCCTTCTGTACTTATTCCGTTTATTTATTTTGGATTTGTGTTGAGTTTAGTTTATTTAGCTATTGCATTTATTATTTGGATTTGGATTTTGATCCGATATTTTATTTAGAAAGACATTTATTTATTTCATTTATATTCTATGATGGTTTGAACTATATTAATGTGTGAATGGTTTAATTAAGTTTTTTTTTTCTTATAGTGTTAATTGTTAAATGAAAAGATAAAATTTTGACACCGGCTTAATTAACCAATAGGTGATTAGTAATTAATATTTTTCGACAGTGATGCTAAGAATGAACCGAATGGAAATCCTATTTAATTTAATAAATGACTGATCACCCAGTATTTAATTGGGCGGGGTGTCGTAGATGGTACCAGAGCCAGGTTATATTGTCCATAGGATATGTACGGCTTACTACGATTTCAGCGTAGAGTTCTTTGATATAGAGACTTATTGTTAAGATTGTTGCTTTTATCTTGGTGTGTTTGAGATATCATACTTCTTTTATTAAATTTTGTATTGACTGTGAACTCATACAATTTATTTGCAATTTCAAATGAGTTTAGAGAGGCTCACTAGGAGCAGGAGATGCCTCAGCCACAATCACCACCGAGGATGGTGACAACTGCATAGGTGGCCGAAATAATGGCCCAGGCGGTCAATCCAGCCATGACTGCCATGGCCGTCCATTTTTTACAGACCCATCCACCAATGATTCAAGCCCAACCGGGGTCGTGGTCTTGGCAAAAACTTAAGGAGACTTTTCAAAAAGGCCACCTACCGGAGTTTTCAGGGAGCTCGGATGTGATAGAAGCATGTCAGTGGAAAAAGGACCTACAGCATCACCTACGTATGATTGAGTACAACGACACTCTGAAATAGATGCTTATCACATTCATACTTATGGAAGCCGCGCTGTAATGGTAGGAGTCTATTTCCACCTCGGAGGAGAGGGATACTATGTCGATAGCAGAGTTTTGGGAGTGGTTCAACTGCAAGTATTTTCCATCAGTTGTGAAGACGGAGATGAGGAGAAAATTCAATGATGTTACACAGAGGGATCGATCAGTGGATGATTACAAAGAAGAGTTCACTCGTTTGTCTAACTTTGTGTCAGATGAGGTAAACACCAAAGAAAAGAAGAAGAGCAGATTCATTGATGGACTAGCCTGGAGGATCAGGCAACATTTACTTCGAAACCCAGCATTACAGATGTATACAGAGGTCGTTAAATGTCAATCTCCTGCACTGCCAAGACCACCGCTTCCACTTGAAGGGAAGCAAGAGAGTGGGTGAGTGATTAGGCATAAATTCTTCCAATTTATCCCCTCAAATTAGAGGCTTTTCCACCTCATACGATGTAAACTACATTGATTTATCTCATAACTTTTCTACTAACATTTCCTATATAATGCATCGAGTTTTGTGTATTTCTCCTACACTTTTTTGGAAATTAATTCAAAAGAATAAAAGAGAAAATTCAAGAAATAAAGAAAGAGAAAATGCAAGAGAAGGAAAGTCAAGGGCAAATAAGTAATTTTACACCCGAAATTGAGACACGGAAGCCAAAAAGAAGTTGAAGTCCACGAGCGCGTAAGAAGAAATGGCATCCAAATTTGAGGTTCGAGTGAAAATTTATGAAGGCTCAAAGTTGGGAAGAAATCATGGAAAAATAAGGAAACAAGAAGAAAAAGACTTAGAAAATTTTCAGCTTAACTTTTCTCTTCAATACTGGAAATCCAAACCGGTTCATCCCAGTGAAGAACAAAAATAGCAAACCGGTTCAGCATGCGGAATATCCAAATTTTTTATTTTAAAAATAGAGGTGTGCATGGTTGAATCACTTAATATAGCGTGATGTACTTAGTTGTTTTAGATACCAGACGTGGGAGATATCTTTTTTCATAGTTTGAGAGGGCTTTTACACCCAAAAACCCTAGCGTTTACTTTCTTCAACAATATTTAAGTTTTTATGCATGAATTCAAGGTTTTCTTCCATAACGTTTGTGTTCTTCATCTCTACTCTTCAAGGTTAATAATTATTTCCATGCTTTACATATTTTATGGGATTCAAAGTGTTTCTTACATGCTTAGGTATAACTTATTTATGATTATGATTACATTCACCTTAGATAATATGTTTTTCATTAGAAAAACCATGTGTAGCTAGTTTTTAAGGGTTAGGATGCATGAACCCAACCCGATGTAGTTTACATGTATAGAAAATTGGTATCGAACTAAATATTGATTGAATCGTGTTGTGTAGTGAACACAACCATTGTAGATATTTTAACCTCATTTTCCCTAGGTAACCTGGGTGTTTAAGAATGCGATGTGCATGTTGGCTATTATAGCACCGCTTTATTCTTTCCTTTAATTACGTATGATGCGGGCTAGTACCCTCATATATGTAATGCTTGGGATTAATAAAGACTTGGTTTAATCAACTATCTAATTCAAAAGCTAGTTTTTTATTTGGAAAATGTACTAGGGTTTGGGGGATTTTATTCTAACTTGCTTTTCTTCATTCATAGTTAGTCACCTCCAGTACTTTTACTTTTGCGCACGTAGCTTAGTTAGTAATTTCAATTTCATTTGCATTCAGGTAGTAGTCTTTCATCCAAAAATTAAATCACCTTTTCGTTTTTGTTCTCGAATCAGTTAAGGGTTAATCTCCTTTCCTTCGTCATTACGAGAAATCGTCCTAATTCCCTGAGGATCCACCCCGTCTTATCGGGTTATTACTTAAGTGACAAGCTTGCACTTGAGCCTATATAAGAACACGCTTTAGACACATCTATGGTCGCGTCAAGTTTTTGGCGCCATTGTCAGGGAACTTAGGTATACTTTTAGGTTAGTTGATTTAATCCCAAATTTGATTCCAAAATTTAAAAATCCAAAAAAAAAATCATCCCTCAAAAGTTCTTTCATGAAAATTCCAGAACAAACTCCTCAAAATACTCCAATAAAAATCCACAAAAATCCCATCGTTGAGTATAATCCCATTAGCCCCCCATACCCCTCGCGTTCTGCAGTTTTGAGTTCCACCTCCCACACCGTCTAATTCCATCACGAGTCACACTTCTAGGGCACCAAGCGAGGACTTAGAGTCTATTGGATAGCACACGATGTCTTACCATGCTAGTTTCAGTAGGGGATAAGGAGATTTACCATATCTTCCTATGAAAGAACTCTTATTTCCCGAGCAAATTGTCACCCCTGGGTAAATTCTACTTCCATACAATGCAGGACAATTCCACTTTTGTAATGGGATGATACAAATTCTTCCCACATTTGACGGCATGGATTTGGAGAAAGCATACCTCCACATCCATGAGTTCAAAGATGCATGCGACATGTTTAGTGATCAAGCTTGCACTCAAGACATCATTCGCCTAAAACTTTTTCCTTTTTCCTTAAAGGATAAAGTTAAGACCTTGCTTTGGTCTTTACCACCAAACTACATTATATCATGGAAGGATATGCAATCGAAGTTTCTCTCGAAATTCCTTCCCCAACATAAAAATAACTCTATCAAGGCTCAAATTCAATCCTTTCGACAACAAGATAATGTATTATTTGATCGGTGTTGGGAATGCTTCCAGGAGTTGGTTAACGCTTTCCCACATAATGGATTTGAGAAGAATCACCTTATCTCCTTCTTCCATCAAGGGATAACTATGGCGTCTAAACAACTTGTTCAAACTATGTGTGAAAGACCGTTTTGGGAGTTAGATACGAGCAATGCCGAAGCTCATCTTAAGTATGTCACCGAGACTACTCAAGCAGGGGACACATCCGATCCCAATGCCCAAAACCAACCTCGATAAGTGTCTCCCACTCCTTCTTCATCCGGTATGTTCCAATTGGATAAAGATACCTTGTTAAAAATATGAGAGACATACTCGAGGCATGACTAAGAGAAACTATCGGATCCACTCGAGCCGTAAAAGAGAAGGAATGTGCTATTTACGAGGTGAGACATTCAATCGAGGAATGTCCGACGATACCCAGCTATAAGATCAAGCTTAAAGAACAATTAAATGCGGTAGGAGAGTTTAAGGGTAAGTTTAATTCCCCTCATAGGAATTCTTACAACCCTTCATGGAGCAACCATCCTAGTTCTAGCTACGGGAAACAACAAGTTGCGTTGAATATTACTTCACATGTAGCCCCACCTCCACCTCCTTCCTAATTTCAATAAGTGCCACCTATGCCAGCACATATGCAAGTACCATCTCCCTCACCATATCTAATCTCAAAATGCAACCAATGCTAAGTTTGATCACATGTTCACTTAGATGAATACAAGTATTTATAGGTTGCAAGCATCCTTAAGTATCCAAGAAAACGACAACTTTTTGGCCCGAGGTCAACGACCACCTCAAGGTCAACCTAGTATTAACTCTACATCCAATGCAAATCAAGAGCAATGTAGTGAAATTACCACTCTATGTAGTGGAAGGGTTGTTGACTTCTCACATACTCCATGCGATGAGAAAAATGAAAAGGAGATTTTGCCCGACACGAAAGAGGACGAAGATGTCCCCTTGAAAAAAAGTGGTAATGACGACATAGACGGGTCAGAAGTGGTTGTGAAACCTCCTAGTGTAGACCAATATCCTCAACAGTTGGTCCCTCACTCAAAAGAGACCTCTTCGAAAAATGTCCTAGACGTTCTAAAACAAGTAAGGATCAATTTACCTTTTTTCGATACCATAAGGCAAATTCCCGCATACGCTAAGTTCCTTAAGGACTTACTTACGGTGAAACGTAGGCTAAAGGTAAAGAGAAATGTGTTCCTAGAACAAAACGTCAGTTCGGTACTGTTGAGTGACCTTCCGCTAAAATATAAAAATTCGGGTGCACCCACCATTTCGTGCATCATGGGGAAGAACCGAATCGAGAGAGGGCTAATAGATTTAGGGGCGAGTGTTAACAAACTTCCCTATTCCATCTATAAGCAACTAGACTTGGGGGGCCTTAAGCCCTCAAATATGACTCTCTAACTCGCAGATTTCTCCGTGAAGATGCCTCAGGGAATTATTAAGGATATGATCATCCAAGTTGAAACTTTATACTTCCTAATAGATTTTTTCATTTGGGACGAGGAGCCATCCGTTCTCCTGAGTAATCATGAGCCCGTCATCCTTGGCCGCCCATTCTTAGCTACGGATAATGCACTTATCAATACTCGAAATGGGTGAGTGAAACTAATGTTTAGGAACATAACCCTCTAGATAAACATCTTCAAAAACACTAAGAACGATGGTGATGAGAGCGGACCACGAGATACGGATCTTATAAAGGAGACAGTACACGAGCATCAGAGGACTCACAAGCAAGAGCCATTAGGGGTAGACCTTATTGTACCAAGTGAGAGCGGTAATTCTGACGTTAAGTAAAAGGCGGGGGAGGCATGTTTAGTAACCGCGATTGATATCGAGAGAGAGCACATAGGCGTGGGCGGGAAAGATAATGTTGAGGAGAGTGAGAAAGAGCATTCGAAAATTAAGCATGTGAGAGAGTTAGGAGTTATGAGTTTAAAAGGCTTTGAGAAAGTAGCCAAGCCGGTGGAAAAGAGTCATGCAGTCGAAATAAAACATTTATTAGGATTGATTAGTTACTTAGAAGTGAGAGAATGGAAAGAAACGATAGATGAATTCCTTCTGTGTGACCATCCACCCATGCCACTTGAGTCCTCGGAGGCGATTGAAGAGAAGACTCAAGTATCATCTGATTTAGAGCTTGACCCATGCACTCCTAAAACTAAAAGAAATCGAGATGTCCCCTCCAAGTCGGTGCACGTAAGCAAAGATTAAATTAGGCACCACGAGGATCCCTTCCCAGTGAGTCATCCCGAGACTCGGGGTCTCTCCCTTATCTATAGGGCTAGGCCTAACTTGTTCCAACTATTTATTTATTAAAGGAAGACGGGGGAGACTAGGAGAGCAAAAAACCCCGTACAAGGGGTCGGGTCAGTTTGTGGATAAATGAGAGGTCGTCGCACCCCCGACGCATATGGGGTGATTTTTGTTGTATTTTTGAGTCATGTGTTAGTGTCATTTAGTGTCCTTTTGCATTTTAAATATTTGATTGTTTTATATGTCACACTTGTTATTTTCTCTCCTTTAGATTTTAGTCCTTTTGATTGAGGACAATGCAAAAGTCTAAGTTAAGGAGGGTGACAAGTGCGTCATTCTAAAACTTGACAAATTTTTAAAATGCCAAAAAAAATTGAAAATTTTGAAAAAAGTCAAAAATATTTTTCCTTCAAAATAAATAAAAATTAGAATTTAAATTTTTCAAAAATATCACTCAAATTTTGTTTGAAGTCTCAAATTTGTAAAATCAATTGCACGAAGTCAAAATTCATGACTTTATGAATACGTGTGGAGATTAACCAACCCGATGAAATTTCGAGCCTATCATTTTTTGCGAGTTTTTAAAATCAATCTGAGTTAATGGTTAACTCAACGTTCCATTCAGCGTTTAAAAAGTTATTGAAGATCTCAATACCCTTATTTTGATCGGTTACAGGAAATGTGTGCGATGTTGTCTTAAAAAGTGCGCTAAAATATCTCTAAACTAATTAATCTCGAGACGCATATGGTAAAATAATGAGTAATTCGGACAATGAAGTAGGCCATCGTTTGTTACCTTAAAATATTAACTAGAAAAAGTTGTGAAAATTTTTCCCTTTGCAACCCAATTTGAGCCTGAAAAAATGCGTTTGATAACCCGAAAAACCATTTAGCCTTGAATTGTGAAAATTGGAAATTTCATCAATTAAGTTCAATAAGTGCAATAAAAAGGGGCAAAAATAATAGAAAAATGCTCGACAAAAAAAAATAGCAATAAAAGAAAAAAGAGAAAAAAAAAAGAGAAAAATGAGCAATAGCCCGAAATAGCACTAATGGACATCATAAGAAGCTTTTCTAATTCCAAATTTCCTAACCATTCCCATATCACCTAATACACTTTACAACTCGTAAAAGTCCTAAACGAGTCTGAATTGCGAAATTAATTACCGCGTGGAGAGCCTAATACACGAAATGATAATAAGAGAGATTAATTGGGGTGTAGAAGAGGCGATGTTTTCGATTTCCCAATGACCGTAATTCGATGAAGAGATCTATTCACCTAAATAATTTTCGTCTTCCAAAGTTGTATGCGTGACCTTGTGTCCATTGCATTTACTCTTTATATCATGCATACCGAGAGAAAATATCCACATTTTGAGTGATTCGTTTGTGAGTGCATCCGTGAGAATTTGAATCAAAAGGAATTTTTGGAAAGTAACGTAATGATCAATCGATGGAAACTTGTGGTTTAATTTTGGCTTCGCACACACACACACACACACATGATTTGAGACTTGTGAATATGAATTTACGGTGACTATTTTAAAAAAGTTTAAATTGTACAGTTTTTAGGTATTTTGATTTTTTTCTTTGAGTCAAAAACGAATTTTGTGGGTATATTCATTGCAAAGCCTCACGAGATACAACTCGTCCTACTAGGATAATCTAGGAGTTTAAATACTTGTTGCATACGCTAAATGCAATTGCTTGCCCGTGAAAGCGGTATTCTATCCTTATCACGTGATTGTTAAGTATTTGACCAAGCTTCGATTCTTTTACATTGCTCGGGAGGATCAAAGTTTTAAGTTAGGGGATTTGATTAGACATAAATTCTTTTGATTTATCCCCTTATTTTAGAGGCTTTTATCACCTCGTACAATGTAAACTACGTTGATTTATCTCATATCTTTGTAGCTGACATTTCCTATATAGTGCATCAAATTTTGTGTATTTCTCTTACATTTTGTAGGAAATTCATTCAAGAGAAGAAAAAAGAAAATTCAAGAAAGAAAGAAAGACAAAATGCAAGAGAAGGAAAGTCAAGGGAAAATAAGTAATTTTACACCATGAATTCAGATACGAAAGCTAGAAGAAGTTAAAGTCCGTGGGTCCACGAGCGTGTAAGAAGAAATGGCATCCAAATCTGAGTTTCGAGTGAAAAGTTATAAAGGTTCAAAATTGGGAAGAAGTCGTGGCAAAAGAAGTAAACAAGAAGAAAAAGACATAAAATTTTCAGCTCGACTTTTCGCTTCAATACTGGAAATCCCAACCGGTTCGACCCAGTGAAGAACAAAAATAGCGAAGTGGTTCGGCGTGCGGAATATCCGAATTTTTTATTTTAAAAATAGAGTTGTGAATGGCTGAATCACTTAATATAACGTGATGTACTTAGTTATTTTAGATACAAGACGTGGGAGATATCTTTTTTTCATAGTTTGAGAGGGATCTTGCACCCAAGAACCCTAAGGTTTACTTTCTTCAACAATATTTAAGTTTTTATGCATGAATTCAAGGTTTTCTTCCATAAAGTTTGTGTTCTTCATCTCTACTTCCCAAGGTTAATAATTCTTTGCATACTTTACATATTTTCTGGGATTCCTAGTGTTTCTTACATGCTTAGGTATAATTTTTTTATGATTATGATTACATACACCTTAGATAATATGTTTTTCATTAGCAAAACCATGTCTAGCTAGGTTTTTAAGGGTTGGGATCCATGAACCCAACCCGATGTAGTTTACCTGTATAGAAAATTAGTTTCGACTTAAATATTGATTGAATAGTGTTGTGTAGTGAACACAACCATCGTATATCTTTTAACCTCGTTTGTCCTAGGTAACCAGTGTGTTTAAAAATGTGATGTGCGTGTTGGCTACTGCGACACCTCTTTATTCTTGCCTTTGATTACGTATGATGCAGTCTAATACCCTCATATATGTAATGCTTGGGATTAATAAAGAGTGTGTTTAATCAATTATCTAATTCAAAATCTAGTTTTCTATCCGGTAAATGTATTAGGGTTTGAGGGATTGTATCTTAACCTGATTTTCTTCATTCATAGTTAATCACATGCAGTAGTTTTACTTTCACGCACGTAGCTAGTTAGTAATTTCAATTTCATTTCCATTTAGATAGTCTTTCATCCAAAAATTTAATCACTTTTTTATTTTTGTTCTCGAATTAGTTTAGGGTTAATCTCCTTTCCTTCATCATTACGAGCAATCGTCCTAATTACCTGAGGATCGACCCTATCTTATCAAGTTATTACTTGAGCTACAGGCTTGCACTTGAGCCTATATAAGCACGCACTTTAGACACATTTTTGGTCGAATTAGTGAGACGAGCCAATCAGGAAGGATATGAGGGGGTAGTGCTAGTGGGGAACCTCAGCAGTAGGTGGCGAGACAGTAGGGATAGGATACCCGACAAGGGGGTCAAGCTAAGAGATTTAGGACAGGAGGTTATCAACCGGAGGGTCAGGGTTTCAGATAGTCCAGTAGGGTCCTAATCAGTAATAGGAGGTTCCACATGGTCGTCAGGGCGAAGGGAATAATGGAGGAGGTTATCAAGGCTGAGGCCACCCGGAACAGCTTCTGGGGAAGCCTTGATAGGGACAACAGGTGCGGGGAAGAGGGATTTTACAGGATGGTGTTTTACTTATGGACCGACGGGCCACAATATGAGAGATTGTCCATAGCAGGGCAGAGCACAACAATAGGGTGCCCAGCAGGGGCAGCAGACACCGCTACTTCCAGCACCACCAGCTCCTCCAGTTTCATAGCAGTAGGGGCAGATGCATTATGGACATGTGTATAATGTCCCAGACGTACCCATTCCACCAGTACCTTGGGCGCCGCCAGCAATCAAGGGTACGTTTCCTATTCATGGGCATGAGGGTAGGATTCATTTTTATATAGGGGCATCACATTCTTTTATTGACAATAGGTTTGCATGAGAAGACGACCTTTTACAGACAGCTAGTACTTGTCTTAAGTGTGTGTAGTCATTGTCGGGTAGTGGGTCACTGATACACTCAGTATGTAGAGGGGTGGACACATTTATTTGGAGTTTGATCTTAGCAGCAGAACTGCTTGTGTTAGATATGGAGGG
This sequence comes from Sambucus nigra, assembly GCA_949130495.1. NCBI lineage: Eukaryota > Viridiplantae > Streptophyta > Magnoliopsida > Dipsacales > Adoxaceae > Sambucus > Sambucus nigra. The sequence continues at coordinate 418,952,095 of OX422223.1, forward strand.
GTATGATGTCATTCTAGGCATGGATTTGTTGGCGGGTTATAGAACGACGGTAGACTGTTATGAGAGGACCATAGTGTTCTCCATTCTTATGAAAGAGATGTTCTTAGTCGATATGAATCTTCCTAAGGGAGGGTCGCACATACACATATACTACAATGAGGAGAAGACTTCACAGGAGGTAGCTAATCCATTAGACTCGATTTCGATTGCGAGAGAATTTGAGGATGCATTTCACGAGATACCAGGGATGCCACCCAGTCAGGAAATTCAGTTTATTATCGACCTAGCACCGAGTATGAGACCAATTACCCAAGAACCATATCTTATGGCTCCTTTAGAGATGTGGGAGTTGAGAGAGCATATTCAGTCGCTCTTAGCGTAGGGTTTTATTTAGTAGAGTACCTCGTCGTGGGTTGCACCGGTGTTATTCGTGAAGAAGAGCAATGGTTTGTTTTCCTTGTGTGTAGACTACAGGGAGCTGAACAAGGTCACGAATGGAATAAGTATCAGTTGCCGAGGATTGATGACATGTTTGACCAGTTAAGAGGTGCGGCGTAATACTCCAAGATTAATTTGAGGTCAGAATAGCACCAGTTGTGCATTCGGGAGGAATACGTTCTGAAAACTACTTTTCTATCGCAGTACGGGTCATTCGAGTTCAGGGTGATGCCGTTTGGGCTCACTAATGTGCCAGCAGTGTTCATGGACCTCATAAATAGGGTATTTAGGGAGTTTTTGGACAGTTTATGATCGTGTTTATAGACGACATTTTGGTTTACTCTCATACTGAGGAGGAGCATGCAAAGCATCTATGTAGAGTTCTCCAGACACTTCGCGACCATCAGTTGTACGCCAAATTTGAGAAGTGTGGGTTTTTCCTACGGGAGATGCAGTTTCTAGGTCGTATTATGTCCGATAGGGGCATCGTTGTTGATCCAAAAAAAGTATTGGCGGTGAGGGAATGGGGGCATCCCACGACACCAATAGAGATTCGTAGCTATCTAGGGTTGGCCGATTATCATCATCGATTCATTAAGGGATTCTCGAAGATAGTGGATCCATTGACGAATCAGACTCATAAGGGGGTACCTTTTGTGTGGGGTGATCACTTTTAATTAGCCTTTGATGAGATGAAGGAAAAATTGACTTCAGCACCTGTACTCACATTACCTCGGGTGGGGTGGAGTATCGAGTTTACATGAATGCATCCTTATAGGTACTTGGGTGTGTATTACAGTAAGAGGAGAGGGTTATATCTTATACATCTCGCAAGCTTAAGCCTCATAAGAAGAATTACCCAACACACGACCTTGAGTTGGTATCGTTTGTATTTTCTTTGAGGATATGGAGACACTATCTTTTGGGGGAGCAGTTTACGTTATTCACAGACCACAAATCACTTCATTATCTCTTCACCCAGAAGGATCTGGATATGAGATAGAGGAGGTGGCTCGAGTTCATAAAATTATGCCAATTTATTATTCAGTATCATCCCGATAAGGTAACGTGATGGCAGACACATTGAGCCGATGATCGACGGGAGAGTTAGCAAAGGTGTGGAAGGCAAAGTGGAGTGAGCTTTGACACGACGATAAGATCGCCAGAGCGTGTATGACAGTCTTAGATATCACTCCCAAGATTATTGTGCAGGTAGTGAAAGCACAGGCGGAGGATCAGTTTTACTAGGATGGGGTACGTCAATAATTAGCTGAGGGTGAAGAGTCCTACTCAATCATATCAGAGGGAGGCTTACATTTTAATGGGAGACTTGTTGTGCCAGAGGATGAGGACTTGAGGAATACGGTTATGACAGAGTCCCACGAGTCAAGATTTTTGGCACATCCCGATGGGGATAAGATGTACCAGGACATGAGGAAATAGAATCGGTGGGCAAGGATAAAGCGAGACATAGCAGAGTTCGCCTCGAAGTGTGGTATCTGTCAGTTAGTTAAGGTAGACCTCCAAAGGCCTTTATGGATGCTACAGCCATTGGAGATTCCTATATGGAATTGGGAGAGTATTTCGATGGATTTTATTATAGGGTTGCCAACGTCATAGAGGGGTCATGACTCCATTTCGGTGTTAGTGGATCGGTTGACTAAGGTAGCCCATTTCAAGATGATGCAGTATGCATAAATGTTCATTCCAAAGATAGTTAAGTTGCACGGGGTGCCGATTAACATTGTGTCTGATAGAGATAAGATATTTGTGTCTCATTTCTGGCAGAGTTTTTAGGAGGCCATGGGCACATATTTGTGATTGAGTACCGCATACCATCCGCAGATAAATGGACAGACTAAGAGGGTTAATCAGATGCTCGAGGATATGTTAAGGATGTGTATACTTAATTTCGGGGGAGGATGAGAGACATACCTTCCATTTGTAGAGTTTGCATATAATAATTCTTACCAATTCACCATCGGTATGGCACATTTTAAGGCACTATATGGGAGACCTTGTTGTTCACCCGCTTACTGGTTAGAGGTGAGAGACAATAAGTTGTTAGGGCTAGAGATGATGCAGGAAACTACTATCAAGATTGAGCTAATTCGGGGGCAAATTCGAATAGCTCAGGACAGACAAAAGAGTTATGCCAATACAGATCAGAGACATGTTGAGTTAGAGGTTGGAAATCATGTGTTGGTACGAGTATCTCCCATGAAGGGGGTCATGAGGTTCAAAAAGAAGGGGAAACTAGCACTGCGGCATGTGGGACCCTTCCCGATCATTGAAAGAGTGAGACCGATAGCATATAGACTGGGTTTATAAGAACATTTATAGCGGATACATGACGTGTTCCACGTGGCTTCGCTGAAGAAGTATCGGAGGAGAGAGAGAGATCTTTTTAGCATGTACCACTTGAAGAGATCGAATTACATCCAGACGTGTCATATGAGGAGAGAGTCGTGGCTATTCTGGATCGTAGTGAGTGTAAGTTGTTGTCTAAGGTGGTCCTATTAGTCATAGTTCAGTTTCAACACCACAGTCTTGATGAGTCGACATGGGAGGGGGAGGATGACATGCGAGAGGAATACATAGAGTTATTCGCTGCAGGTATGACCTAATTTCGGGGACGAAATTCCTTTGTAAGGGGGGAAGCATGTAACACCCCGTAATTCTGAGCATTAAATATTTAATTTATTTGGATAAACTTAAATTACAATGTGTGTCATAACTTAATTTAATTAATTATTATGCGTTTATTTAAATATTAATCAAGAGAGAAAAAGATTAATATCAATGGAATATAATTACTAAGTGAATAGTAATAATTATTTAATGTTATAGCTAGTGATAGTGACATGGCATTATTTTACCTCAACCGGGTGTTGCGTGTGGACTAATTGGGTCGAGATAGGATTTTTTTATAAATTAACTCGACTAATGATTTTGAGCTCATGGTTCAGTCCGGAGAGGCCGAAATAGTCAAAATAGTGTACCCGGGGGTAGTAATTGGGTCCCAGGGCCTTTTTCGACATAACTAGGCCTATACGGAGGTATTTAGCCCATAGGCTTAATTTCGGGATTTGGGGTAATCAACCCAAGTCTAAGAGAATTGAGCAGCAGTTACTCATTCCAAATCACAAAAGTTTGAGAGAGGAGAGAAAGGAGAAAGAAGATGAAGGAAAAGATCATTTCGGGCAAAATTTTCGAGAAGAGATCATCGGATTTATTCCAATGAGGCAATTATTTTCTTGCTTTATGTGATCTATAGTTAATAGTGTTAATAATTGAATTTGTGGTAACAAATCTGGAAATTAGAAGATCATTGTGTATAAATCTTGCTAATTTGATGTTGAAGAAAACTAATCTAAACCCAAGTGAATAAGATGAACCTTGAGAATTGAACACTTTAGAGAGTTGTAAATTTTTGGGTTCTAGAGGTTGAAGATGATGAAGAAATCCATTAATGGTGAAATAAATGATTGTTGAGAAATTGGGTTAAAATGTTAAATTAATTCTTTAAGTGTGTAGATTAATTTTAATTAAGAAGAATCTATGAAATTTTGTGAATGATTGGTGTTAGAACCATAGAGAATGAGTCGGGTTATGATTGGAATTGAATGGAGAAGAAATTTTGAATTGGGAGAAAACACAAAAACGCGGGTCCGTCTTGAGCAGGTCTGGTAGGCCCGATAGACCGGGGTCCTAGGGTAGGTCGACCGGTGATTGCGATTTTGGCTTGCGAGGGAAACTGTAGGTATATAAAAGAAGGGGCAGTCGATCGGGGGTCCAGGGCCGGTCGACCGGTACCCTATTTTTAGACGTAATTTGACTTTTAAAGGGGGGAAATTCTAATGTGAATATTTTTCTCATACGGACTCGGATTGACATGTCGTTTGTGGCCACGCATAGGTAACTGAGAGTAGTATGCTGTCCTGGAAATTTTATTACTTAGACATAATATTGGAAAGGTCTAAAATACCCTTGAAGTTGTAATGAGCAATAAAAATTCCTCGATTGGAAACAAAACTTGGTAGGAATCCTTGTGAGACTAATAGGAACCTAATCGAGTATATAGGAGGCAAAACATATAATCCTATAGTTAATAATAAATGTCAAACTGTAGCTATTTAGTATAGAACATAGGAATTATGAACGAACTCATTAATACTTTGGATATATATAGATGTGTGAATTATATATATATGTATGCATGAGAGTTTAATGCAAATTGTGTTTATTTAAATGTTACTCGAGGATGCTATCTAGGAGGTTGCACATAGTGGGCAATCCCACCCTGGTGATTCCAGCGGGGTTTGGATTGTGCTCCAGGCTACAGTGCTCGGGTGGCTCCTACCGTGATGAAAGGGGGATGTCACGCAAGTCTTCAAGGAAGGTGTATTGAAATCCAAAGGCCTATTTATTTATAACCGCCTCCATTATTTGTTTACGATTTTAGTTCGGTGGTAAAATTCCAATCCGGTGACCAGAGGTGACACGAGATGTGTACGAGAAATGCATCTAATAGGACCAAGCTATGATGATGCTATGTATATATGTGCGTAGTGAGTGATATGTGTATATATTTATAGGTAATATGTGACTATCTATTGACAGTATTGATGTGATATTTAGTATTCATATAGACGAGGGTTATATGTATTATACTAATAATGATAGTGTGTTTGACTTATAACGGGGTGGTTAGTGGGATAGTTTAGGTAGCTATTATGTCTAGTTGGATCGAGTAATGACTAGTTAGGATAAATGAATGCGATAGGTGTGCACGGTAAAAGAGGGGTGAGGCTTTCTTCAAGAGAGTGCGACCGTGAAATCAATTTTGAACACTATATACTACGCATTTCATTTATTGCAATAAAATGCTTGCTAAACATTTTTAAATAATTGGGCTCTGACCCGTTTGCAAAATATTTTTCTTAAAAAAGTTTTTAGGTGTCCAGCCACAGGGACGCCAGGCTTAAAGATCCGTTCCAGGGATGCGATGTTGCAACATGTGAGGATGCATGCAGGGATTGGAGTAGACATCTCAGTTGATTCATTATAGTTTAGGATTTCATTATTCTAATATTTCATCTTTGGGCAAGTTGCCCTACATTACTTATTCCGTTTATTTATTTTGGATTTGTGTTGAGTTTCATTTATTTAGCTGTTGGAATTAATATTTGGATTTGGATTTTGAGCCGATAGTTTATCCGGCTAGAAATTTATTTATTTCATTCTTATCCTATGATGGTTTGAACTATATTAATGTGCGAATGGTTTAATTAAGTTTTTTGCTTATAGTGTTAATTGTTAAATGAAAAGATAAAATTTTGACACCAACTTAATTAATCGATAGGTGAGTTAATGTTTTTAAATAGTGATGCTAAAAATGAACCAAATAGAAATTATGTTTAATTTAATAAATGAGTGATCACCCGGTATTTAATTGGGTGGGGTGTCACACAAATCTCCCTACTTCAGATTGGTCGGCTTGACCCTTCGATTATAGAACATTGCACCTTTTTGTTGGAAGTCAGCCATCTGAATAGCATCATTTTCTCGGACTTCTTCTATCACGTCTAGATATAGTCACCTCGTGAGGTCACTCTTGGGTGAATTAAAATTCAAAACCCTGTGAGTTGGCAGACTGATTTCAACTGGTACTACTACCTCAATGCCAAAAGCTAGCATGTAGGGGGTTTCCCCCTTACTGTTCTGGGAGTAGTCCTATATTCCCAAAGGACACTATGATGTTCATTAATCCAGTTGCCTTTAGCCTCATTCAACCTTTTCTTCAACCCATCTAGCAAGGTTTTATTGGTGATTTATGTCTGGTCATTGCACTGTAGGTGCCCAAGTGTTGAATGAAGTTTTAGGATGTCAGACTTGATGTAGTGTTCATTAAATTCTTCATTATCAAATTGAGTCCCATGATCGGTGATGAAGGCATAAGGCATGCCATACCTGTAAATGATCTGCTTCCATATAAACTGGAAAACCCTCTAATAAGGCATATCAATCAAACTCTCAGCCTCTACCCATTTGTTGAAGTAATCAACTACTATAACCAGATATTTGAACCTTCCCTTGGTGGTTGGTAGTGGTCCGACCAAGTCAATTCCCGAGATAACGAAAGGTCGTGAAAAAGTGATGGGTGTTAGACTTTCTCCTGGTCTTCTATGGATAGTGGCAAATTTTTAGTACATATCACACTTTTTGGTGAAGGCATCACAATCTGATTTCATTATTGGGTAGTAATAACCTTACATTGTTATTTGTTATCTTAGAGACCTCCCATCTATGTGAGCTCCGCATGAACCTTTATTCACCTCTTTATTTACATCATTTACTTCATTTGGATGAACAAAACGCAATAGGTAAATGTATCCTCTCCTATATAGAACACCTTTTTCTAGCACGTAACTGGATGCTTTATACCTCATCTTCCTGGCCTCTTTTTAGTCGGATGGCAGTGTTCCTCTTTTAATGTACTCTCTTATTGGATCCATCCACGAGGGACATAATTCCATAGATACTATACTAACACCCATTCCATCAATTCTTCCATGGGTAAGAATTTCTAGTGGAATTATTCGCATGAGCTTCGTTAGAGTTGTTGAAGCAAGCTGAGCAAGAGCGTCTGTTTGGGCATTCTCAATACAAGGAATTCTCACCGCCCATATTGAAGTGAACAATGAAATAACCTCCATAACTTTTTAATGATATCTCATAATTTCCCCTTTTACACCATAAATCTGCTACATTTGATTGATAATTAGTTGAGAATCGCTATATACTAGTACTTGGTCGGTGCCCAATGATGAAGCCAATTACAATCTTGTGATCAATGTCTCATATTCTGCCTCATTATTAGAATCCTTGACTTGGAATCTTATTACATATTCCACGTATAAATTATTCGTAATGTTGATGATGAGACCTGCTCCACTTCCAGTACCACATGAAGATCCATCTACAAATAATTGCCAGATTAAAATATCATCGAAGAATTCTTCTTCTGCCAATACTCCATATTTGAACATTTTCTTACTATGTTGTATCCTTTCTTGAGCAGCTGAAAAGTCTGGTTGATTGATCAAAATCTCTGTTTTCTTTTGAGATAAGGTCTCTTCCAAAGAAGTCTGCTTGACATGCAGACTTGGATTATGTTTCTCCTCTGCATATGTGAATTCGACAATGAAGTTTGCCACTACTTTAACTTTTATAGCCACCTTGGGCTCATAAATAATTTCATACTATCCCAATTCAACTGCCCATGACATTAACCTGCCAAACTTCTCAGGTTTATGTCATGCTTGTCGCAAAGGCAAATTCGTGTAGACGATAATGGTGTGGGCTTGAAAGTATGGGCTCATCCTCCTAGAAGCTTCAATGAGAGCTAGGGCTAATTCTACAGTCATAGATATTTGATTTTAGCTCCTCGGAATGCCTTGTTAGTATAATATACTAGCCTTTTAACTCCTCCATCTATTCATATCAAAGCTGAACTCATATTTGAATCTGAAACAGCTAAATATAGATATAGTTTTTCTCCCAAAACTAGTCAAAAAAGGCGTGGGGGAGGACCCAAGTACTTATTCAAATTTAAGAAGGTTTTATCGCATTAATTTATCATTCAATTCAAAAGTCTTTCTATATACCTTAAAGAATGGAAGACATTTATCAGTTGCTCAGGAGATAAAACGGTTTAATGTTGCTACTCTTCCAGTATCTTTTGAACGTCTTTCTTGTTGGCCGGGGACTATATTCCTAGCAAGGCCTTAATTTTGGAAGGGTTTTTATCTATTATCCTTTGATTGAAGATGTATCCTAAGAACATTCCTCCATGTACTCTAAAGTACATTTGGTTGGATTGAGGTTCATCTGATGTTTTTCCAGTTGATTAAAAGTTTGAGCCAAGTTCATAATGTGGTCGACAACAAATTTTCTCTTAGTGAGCATATCATCTACATATACTTCCATGTTTTTATCAATTAGGTCTTCAAAACCTTATTCACTAACCTCTGATAAGTTTCTCCAGTGTTCTTCAATCCAAAGGGCATGACATTATAACAATAAGTTCCTTATCCAGTAATAAAGGAAGTTATTTCATTGTCTTCAGGTTTCATCTTAATCTGATTATAACCAGAAGAAGCATCCATAAAACTAAGAAACTCATGACCTGATGTAGCATCGACTAATTGATCAATCCTTGGTAAAGTAAAATGATCTTTTGGATATGCCTTATTGAGATTTGTGAAATCTACACACATGCGTCATTTGTTATTTTTCTTCTTGACCATTACCACATTAGCCAACAAACTAGGGTACTTAACATCTCCAATGAACTGTGCCCGCTTCAATTTCTCCACTTCCTCCTGGATTGTTGTATTCTTTTCAGGGCTAAAAACTCTTCATTTTTGTTGATCGTCTTAGAAACTTGATAGATATTAAGCTCATGGCATATCCCCGACATATCTTCGTGGATCTAAATGAACACATATTTGCTTTCTCTAAGGAATGTAATTAATTCCTGTTTGGGAGAGGGAGACAATCTTGAACCAATCTGGGTAGTCCTTTTTGGCTTCTCGTCATCCAGCACAATAACTTCAGTCTCTTCCATAATTTTCCCCTTTACCATCTTCTCTTATTCTCGAGGATTCAAAGTGTCGATGTGGAAAGTTATTGTACCCTTCATTTGGATTTTCTGTTGGTCGGACGAAGTATAATAACATTTCCAAACTTCTTTCTGATTGCCATTTACTATGCCGACTCCATAATTTATTGGAAATTTCATTCATTGATGCATTATAGATGCCACATCCTCTAACTGCGTTATCCCCACTCTTCCTAGGATGATATTGTAAGCTGATGGGACATTTTTATCTAACACAAAGAAATGAATTCTTTATCTCCTACTCGCTAGCCAAGTACCGACCAAAACATCCATCTTGATCGTTCCCAGTGGGTATACTTTTCTCCTGCAAATCCAATGAGATGTCTATGATATGGTTCTAGTTTACTGTCCTTTAGCCCTAAGATTTGGAAATAGTTATAGAACATTACATTAGCTGAACTCCCATTATCAACCAATATCCTTCCAGTTCTGTCATGATGAATTCTATAAGTGATAACTAACGGATCATCATGAGGATAAAGTACCCCACTCATATCGTTTTTGGAGAATCCAATCACCAGCCTATTTTTGTTAACTTTCCTCGTCCTCCTATCACTGGATTTAGCCATATCAATATGTCTGACAATTGGGCAGTCTTTGGCGTCATTTAAGTAAGCTTTCCTTTTTGTAATCGCATATCCTTTTCTAGCATCTCCTGCTGCGATGAAGTGGCATCCAAAGGATATCATTCCTTCCACTTACGGTTCCTCATGCTTCTTCGGCAAGTCTAGATTTTCTTTAAAATCGTTGTTTCTTGCTCTTTTATTATCTTCTCTTGCTTGGGCTAGAAATTTAGACCTTCTTCGATCATCTCGATTGCTGTTACGATCAACAAACTTACTCAATTTTCGTTGCCGAATATGATTTTCAATCTCATTACTCAATGAAATGCAGTTGTTGATGTTGGTACAATGGTCCCTATGAAAGTCACAATACTTGGATTTACCCCTCTTGTTGGGGGGTGTCTTCAACTTTCTAGGCTAATTCAACTCTTGGTTCCCTTTGATTTCCTCCAGGATATGGTGCACGCCTTTGTTGAGCGAGGTATATTAATCATACTTTTTTATCCAATCCGTCTTTTATATATTTTATCCTTCTTGAATGAATTAGAATTATTTTTCTGACCTTCACCCCTGGTCTCAGGAGGTTCCTTAGCTGCCATAGCTTCCTCAGCATTCATTGTCTTTCTAGCTTTAGCCATTAATTCTGTCATGGTTTTAGGTGGGTTCTTCGCTAAAGCATAATATAGGTCTTTAGTGAGCAACCCACTCATAAGTGATGCAATGGATATCTTCTCCTCATAGTCCACCACCTTTAGTTTTTTATTGTTAAAACATGTAATATATTCTCTAGTATTTTCTCCCGGCATTTGTCTCACGGTCAAGAGATGAGTAACACTCTTGACCGAATTAGCCCCAAAGAAAAAGTTATCTATGGATAATTCATCTAATTGATGAAAACTAGATATATTACCTTCGGGAAGATTATTATACCAAATTTGGGTTGGCCCTGTGATGGAACTGGAGAAAGATCTACACATCATCTCATTGGGCACTGAGTAGATGTCAGCAGCAGCTTGATATTGCTATATGTGCAAGACTGGATCTATTTTCTGATCATACTTAAGAGTAACTACTGGTGGCATAAACTTGGATGGATTAGGGTAGTTCACGATAACTTGAATAAAAGGTGAACCTTTAACAAAACTCCTTTGCAGTGGATTCTTAGTTTTGGCCATTTCACCTAGTCGATCTTCCAACCGTTGCATGGATCCCTTTTAAGGCTATTCTTCTGGCTTGGATTTGCCTGACGTAGATTTAACGGCTTTACTGTGACTATGTTCTAAAGTCTCCTCCTGAGAGGTCTACTCGTCATGCACAGAGCCCCTCATACTAGCCCTTGATCTCACGAAAACTTCTATGTGCTCACGATGACACTCCTGCTCCCTATGATGACCTCTAGCTACTCGAGGACCTAGACGATCAAAAGCATACTCCCTACTTAGCCTCTCTAATATACTTGGCCTTTATGTTGAAAAAGGATCTAATATCATAGCAATCCATTAATCGGACGGAAGAAGTTGCGCTAGGATGGTATGACCGATCATGAGAAGAATGAGAATAGTGACTTCTTTCATTTCTGGACGGTGGAGGTGGCATATCTCTCCTAGAGTCGGAAGACTTATCTTGAATTGTACGGGCCAATTATCAGATGGACTCTTGCATAGACTCTTGTCCCTTAGCCAAACTAAACAGGATCCTTAGAATATCAGTCTCACTAGGGGGAACAAATATTTCTTAATTATTGCCTACAGTCGACAGGATGCTTTCAGGGGCAGTGTTCATTCTTTAAACTAAAGAATGAAGTATATGAGGTAAAGAACACTGAATAACAGTCGTTCCCACAGACAGTGCCAATCTATTGATGTTTAAAAATAGATTTATTCCATTTTTATCAACACAGATAATTATATATTGAGTTAAAAAAATCACACACAAAAAGAAAAGAATTTTACAGTGGTTCAGCTATAAAATAGCCTACGCCCACTGTTAGTTTCATTTAGTAGGGTTTATAATAGCTCAGTATGGTGTGAATATGAGTGATTTTTTTTGTCCTCCAACTGAGGGGGTATTCCCTATTTATAGTGGTGTAAAACCCTATATGTAATGCCTTTATATTGTCAGGCATTTACATCTGTATTCAATAAATGAAACTCTTGGAATTCAGTGTTAGTTGGTATCCCATTCGAGTAACTTTTGGTCTTCCTAATGGTTAGCCTTCTAGAGTTGGTCGGCATTCCAGCCGACTAAGTGTCTCTAAAGCTGATCAAGGTGGTTGGTCAGCCACATAGGAGGACAGGTGTATATTTATCATTGGTCCATGTAGGTGGGTAATTTTTACATACAACAATGATTATGGAAAATTGTTATGCCTAATTTTAATTGTATCTATTAGTATTAATTAATTATAAAAATTTTGTCATGATTCAATTATGATAACATATAATTTATCGTGTACTTTTCATGCGACGTAATTGAGTCATGTGAAAATCTGAATTAGTGTGTCTTGTCTAATTAACTCCCACGTGCTCATTAGATATCATGTATCTAGTGACATACTTAAGATTAAGATAGTAATGCCTTTACAATGTGCCGTTAAAACTTTAATTCTATTTTATATTTATGTCAGTAAAATATGATGCTTATCATGTAATTACCATATAACTAATGTATAGATTTAAAATACCTTTTTAGAACCCAAAAATTAATTGAAACTCAGTTAGGGCTTTGCTCATTTCACCAGCACACTTAACTCTCTCTCTCTGTGTGTGTGTGTGTGGAGGGGGGGGTATACATTTTAGTGTGTCTGTGTGTGTATGCGTATGTTTCAGTGTGTGTGTGTGTGTGTGTGTTTCAATGCTCGCGCGCGTGCGCGTGTGTGTGTGTGTGTGTGTTTCAATGTGTGTGTTTGTAACACTGTGTATGTGTGTGTTTGAATGCGTATGTGTTTTTGTGTAAGTGTATGTGTAGTGAATATGTGAATGTGTGTGTTTTACTATGTGCGTGTGCGTTTGTATATATATATATATATATATATATATATATATATACAGTGGCAGAATTGAAATGCACGAAATTGTTTGGAAATACAAATATTTTAAAAATACTACATCAAATATAATAAACTCAAATTGAGTTGAAGTTTGAAATTCACAAAAAAAAATATTTTAACCCTCAAGTTAGTTAAAGATATTATACATACAAGGTTAAACATATCATATTTTGAAATATAGATTTTTGTATTTATGTACATAACAAATTTTCATATATATATATATATAGGGAGAGGTTCACAAGTGAACCTAAAAGATGAACTTTTTAATGAACCTTAATAAAAAATACTTAACAATTAATTAATTTTAATTCCTATGTTGTAATTGGTCTGCACCAGCGGCAACGGACACGTGTGTCGATTGAACCCCAACACCCCCACCCCAACCCACCCACCCAGGCGCCCCCCACCCCCATGGCAGCCCTGCTGCCATAAGGGCTGCTATAAGGGCTGCCATGGTGATGGTGGCGATTGGGGTGGGGTGGGGGGTGGGGTGGGGTGACGGGGACGTGAGGCAGTTGGGGATGGATCGACACGCGTGTTCGTTGCCGCTGGCGCGGACCAATTACAACATAGAAATTAAAAGTAATGTGTTGTTTGGTGTTATTTTGTTAAGGTTCATTAAAAAGTTCGTCTTTTAGGTTCACTGGTGAACCTCTCCCTATATATATATATATATATATATATATATATATATATATATATATATATATATATATATATTATATGAGAGGGGGGTGTTTTACTGTTCCAAAAAATCAATGGTTGAGATCGCATTTTTTTGGGCGATCTAATGGTGTGGGATTGTGCCACGTAGGATTGTATCCATTGTGAGGTGGCAAATGAGATAATATCTCTTCAATCTCAAACTCACCCCCCATTCTTCATTCCTCTCTCTCATTTATGCCATCTCTCCCTTTCAACCAAGCCCTAATACTACCTCCCTGCCGCCGCCCTCCACCTCACCCGATCCCTCCAGCCGCCGCCATCCACCTCTCCCGATCTCTCTCCCCTGCTCCGGTCTCTCTCATTCACGCTGCCTCCTCTCTCCCCTCCCCACTGCCCCCCTCTCTCCCCCTCCATCTTTCCACTGCCGCGCCGCCCCCCTCCCCCTGCCTTCCACGCTCCATCCGCCCCTGCCTCCACGCTTCTGCGCCTACACAAACTCACACATAGATCACACACACACAGATCACACACGCACACACACACAGATCACGCACACACACACAGAGATCTAACCAATGGCGATCTTGAGGAGAAAGGGCGATATTGTTACCTCCAGGTGTATTATCGATCCGGCCAGAAAAGTACCTCCGACTACTAAAATAGGTATTGAACTTTTCTCCTATTTCCTATTTAGATCTTTTCTTTTCTTTTGTAAGGTCCTGATTAAGGGTTCTTTGTTATAAAACATTTTTTTGGAAAATTGTTTGTCTGTACTAACATGTACCATCAAAAATTGGAGAAAAAGCATAGTAATCGTGATCTTTTGCAAAATGGTTTGCCTAATTCAAGTAACTCAGCATCAATTTTTTTTTGCAAAATTGATTGCTTGAAGTGATCTGTTGCAAAGTGGAATTTTTTTTACATCTATCTCCAATGTTTTATCCTTAGTAATAATGTATTTTTTTCTCTGATTTTTAATTAAATATCCTTTTGCAAAATATATATTATTATTTTGCAAAAGATCGCCATTATTAAGCTTTTCTCTAATTTGTAATGTTTTTTACGAAATCAGAGAAACCATTTTTACAATGAAAGATAAAATCTCAAAGAATTACCATATTCAGTTCAGCTTATATTTTCTCCCCAATACATGTTTAACAGAAGGCTACACGCATACAACATTTTCACCATCAAACAACTCACTCCTCCTTAAAAAAATTTAGCTAAGCATACTCCACCTTTTCCTTCTTCAACAACTTAGATTTTGATTATGACAATGATGTCCCAAAAGTTATAGCCAGTTGCCCACATTCTGTTTGATCAAATGTCTCAAAGAATTACCACATTCAATTCAACTTAGATTTTCTCCCCATTATTTTCAGGGGGAATCAAAGAATGGGCTTTTTGATATTTATATGGTAATGTTGATATTTATTGGTAATGGTAAATTTATTGGTAATGGTAATGATAAAGTTGGGGCCTAAAGTTAGGAAAATAGGTAGTTGGTGCCTCAGTTTAACATAGAAGTTGATCATGTTTATTTTGTAAGTTGTGTTTACTATCTTTTGAGAAAATATTTTATCGTTATATTCTCCTGCATTAATTGTAACTTACATTTAATGCATAGAAGTTGATCATGTTGATCATATTGCAGCCTTGAAAAGCATGGTTCGAAGGAGACAAGGAAGATGAGAAGAGCGGGTGAGGTTTACGAATTGAAAGCAAGCGGATCAAGGTTTACATATTGCCTACTTGAATTGGTTTTCATTTATTTTTCATTTTTACATTTTGTATTCGTGATATGATGTTATCAAATTGTTTTTGATCCATTTCACACTATCTACATTTTGTATAGATGATTTTGGGGTTGCTTGGGAACAATGAAATTCAGTGACTAAAGTATGTTTGATTAAACATACATGAGTTTCAAGATGACACACACACAAATCACACTCACACACAAAAGGGGTTTTTGAATTAGGTTTTTAAGTTGGGTGCTTATTTTTAATTTTCTTAGTAATTCGGATTGATGTGTATCTCCCCCCACCCCACCCCACCCCACACCACACCACATCCTATATAGCTAACGTACAATGCTTGCATATATCTGCCATATATGCAGCCGTATATGCAGCCATATATGCAAGCATATATCAGCATATATGCAGCCATATATCTGCATATATGCAAGCATATATGGTTGCATATATGCTTGCATATATCTGCATATATATGTGCATATATGCATATATATGCTTGCATACATATGCATATATACTTGCATATATCTGCATTTTAACTATAGTACCAAATTAACTGATCACCATAGTATGAAATCCTTAAAAATTATACCAATTGGTATATAACTGTTATACGAAACCAATTATTATACCAAACTAATAGTTATATTAACTGACCAAAGTCCCAACTGAATAGTTAATGTAATTTAATACCAAATGAAATACCAAACCAACTGCTATACCATTTCAAACCAACTCAAATATTTGAATTTCAATTTCAAATCAATATTTGAATTTCAATTTCAAATCAATATTTGAATTACAATATCAACCGAAATTCCAACTCAATCACAACACTGAATTTCAAACCAACACTGAAATACCAACTGAAATTCTATTTTGTTACTGAACTCTGTAAGTTTTAGTGTCTTTTCCTATGTTCTAATTAGAGTCTTTTCTAGAGAAGAAAAATGTATCGTTGATTAAATTGATTTATTTTGTTGTGTATGACTATTGAATTATTTAGTGTTGGGAATCCAGTTGATCTTCGCTGTAATTGTCATTTTCAGGTCCATTTCAAATTCCTTTTATATTCCATTGATTCGGATCACAGGTAATATTTCTTTTCCCCCCAATTAGTTTCACTTCATATTTTAACCTACATGTCTACATATGCCAAATATTTGCTCTGTTATGTTTCATGAAATGATTTTTTTTTACTAAAGTCATAGTAATTATAGAAACACACTTTAATACGACCAACAATGGAAAACCTTCGCCGTTCCTTTAGTGCCCCCTAATACATGGGATTTGTGTTTTCTTTTGTTTTTGTAAAGATAAATAAAAATGCCCAACTTCATTCTCATTGGTTCTTTGTAATTATCAGGTGCGCATAGAGATCACCGTGATGGTTATGTATAAACATACTTGGGAGAATAAGTGTCACAGAGAAGTTTATGACAAAGCTTACGGTATGTAAAAAGAATAAGATGGATTTGTTTACGACAAAACTTGCGATTTTTTTTCCAATATTGTTGGATTTGTCGTTATCCCTTGAGAAGGGTGGATAGTCCAATAAACAAAGGAGACTCTGCCCAATTTTTTTAAAACTTTGACACTTCATTTTTTTAAAACAAAGAAAGCGGATCGAGGTTTACATATTGCCTACTTGGATTGGTTTTCCTTTATTTTCCATTTTCACATTTTGTATTCGTGATATGATGTTATCAAATTGTTTTTGATCCATTTCACACTATCAATATTTAAGGTTTCATATAGATGATTTCGGGGTTGCTTGGGAACATTGAAATCCAGTAGTTTCAAGATGACACACACAGATCACACTCACACCCAAATGTGTTTTTTGAATTAGGTTTTTAAGTTGGGTGCTTATTTTTAATTTTCTTAGTAATTCGGATTGATGTATATCTCCCCCCACCCCACATCCTATATAGCTAACGTACAATGTTTTTGGGAACAAACTAATTTTTTTTCTTTTCATTTCAGGTTTTAATCCAAGACCAATCAAACATGGACTTAATTTTAATGCTACGGGACCTCTATGGGGTTGCTATGAGACTTTTATTGGGTTGCTATGGGACTTTTATTGGGCTGCTACGGGACTTCTATGGGGCTGCTACGGAGCTGCTACGGGGCTAATACAGGGCCGCTATGGTAATAGCTACTACAAGGATGCTATGGGGCTGCCACGGAGCTACTATGGGGCTTCCATTGATATAGATTTATTTTTTTAAGATGTTTGTTTTATTGAAGCTTTTGTTAGGCGATTTTTTTTTTTTATTATTGTTACCCTTGAGAAGGGTGGATAGTCCAATAAACGAAGGAAATTTTGCCCAATTTTTTTAAAACTTTGACACTTTATTTTTTTGAGACACAATGAGAATTTATTTGATGAATATTGTATATTTCATATTATATGTGAATTTGTTTGATGAATTTAGATTATTTCAATGTTGTTGGATTATTTGTTGTTTGTTAAGCAGGGTGAATAGTTTATAAACAAAGGAGATTATGGCCAATTGTTATAAATTACTCTTTTTTGTCGTTTTGCAATTACGTACTTTGAAAATTTTCACCGTTTTGTAATTACGTGATTTCGAAATTTTCGCCGTGCCTTCAGGCACGGGCATTCCGCTAGTATATATATATATATATATATATATATATATATATATATATAGAGAGAGAGAGAGAGAGAGGATCAAGTGAGGTCCCCTAGTTTGAGGACCTTGAATGATGTCCATTTTTTTAAAATATTAAAAAAAAATATTTTGGAACTGATTTTTTTTTCTGTGTTTTTTAAACATTTCAGTAGGACCATAAAAAAATAATAAACTCAAAATGAATTTTTTACTATTTTAAAAAAATCGGTCAAACTTTGTCAGTTTTTAACAGCTTAAAAATAACTTAAAAACTAACACAGTTTGACCGATTTGTTTAAAATAGCAAAAAAATTTATTTTGAGCTGATTATTTTTTTAAGGTCCTACTGAAATGTTTAAAACCCATAAAAAAAATCAGCCCAAAAATATTTTTTTTACTATTTTTAAAAAATGGACCTCATTCAAGGTCCTCAAACTGGAACTTCACTTGATCCTTTCCATATATATATATATATATATATATATATATATATATATATATATATATATATATATATATATATATATATATGTGTGTGTGTGTGTGTGTGTGTGTGTGTGTGTGTGTGTGTTTGCACGCACGTGGGTGCGTGTGCATGTTTTTTATCCTCCCTGTGATGGTAGATTTATCTAAGATGAAGAGCAAAGATCACTTTATCGACGAGCCTTTTATTTGTGCCTTTCAAAATGTCAAGAAGGTACTCTACTCTAAGTGCCTCTAAGTGCATAAACGACGATAATTGGTTTGTTGTTATGCATGCACGGAAGGGTTTGACTACTCAAGTAGACACAATAAAGGCCCATAAATCTTTGGTCTATTGTGCATAAACGATAATAATTGGTCTGTTGTTATGCATGCACCGAAGGGTTTGACTACTCAAGTAGACGTAATAACAATCTTAATTTGGCCATTCTTTTAGTTAATTTAAACGAAGATTGAGTTTTGAAATATTATATTTTTGTCATTTAGTTATCTCTTGTATGACAACCCTATTTCTATCGTATGTATTGGAACAATCCGTAGTATTTAATTACGTTAGTCATTAATTTAATGCTCTTACACTTGTATCCCTATCGCTCACATGTTGTAAAATATCATTATGTAGATATTCTTAAGTTTTGAATGTGATACTGATAACAAACCGCTAAACTGAGCTAACCACACAAATGGTCACGTATTCTGTTGATGTTCAATACATGTGCGATTGCCTCGATTGGTGGTTTGTGTTATGTCATGTTCACCAAGACATAAGGTACCAAAGTCTCTTATTGGTAACACTAATTCCATTTTCTTATATTATTCCATTTTTATCTTGTATCACTAATCCCACTCTTTTTATTATCACATATATATTCACATATATTTTCATAAATAAAAAACCCAAAAAGGGGGCCTATACCATAATTTCCAATTTAGAGTGTTCTCGTAATTTTTTACACATTCAACACATTTCACACATATTTTCATAAATCCAAAGAGACACCCTAAATTCGAATTATGGGTTAGACCCCAACCTTATTCATCTTACAAACTACATCGACTTTGATGCCATTTTTGGCTACATAGGCCTCCCAAAGTTATTTTAGGATTCAAGTCCTTTGTTACTTACTATTTGGAACATTTTGAAGTCTTTTTTGCAAGCCTAGTTGGAGAAAGAACATTTTGAAGTCCTGTTTTGTGGAAGAAAACAATCACTGTGATGGATTTCGATTAGGATATTGCTATGTTATTATAATATACTGGAAAACATGCGCTGTATTATTATTTATTTTGTAATGGCTCTAGTTAGTTAATTTGTGTTGTATTTGTTGGGATGTGAGCCCCCTGTTTTAAAATCTTATAATAAATTATTCCCTTTTATAGATGCGGAAGCGAGATAGTTCACACAAGAACAACAAATTTTAATTTCTTTTCAAATTAAAATTAACCCATGTGAAATTAAGATGAAAAACACACACAATATTAATTTCGCTTAAACGATATTAATTAACCCAAGTCCTAGAAATTTGCCTAAGTCATATTTTTCATTTAATCAATATAGGCCAAACCAAATTTTAACAAATTAAAATAATGACTTGAATTAACTACAAATTACCCAAAATTAATTTAGCACCAAATTAAACAAGTAGTGATTAAATTAAACAAATTTTATCTTTTTACCTAAGCATGCTTTTTAGGTGATTTTGCAAAAGATAAAATAAACAATTAATCCACTACGCCGCGATGTACGAGGAAAAATCCACAATGGGAAACAACCTCAGACGGCCCTAGCCTTAAGTCCACTAAGTACAGAATTACAATTACAAGCAAGATGACTTACAACTCTCGACTCGACTCCTTTAAGCCCGGACTCCATCGGAACCTTGGAATCCACCAATGAGGAACTAGGAAGCAACCGTCAACCACACATAGTGCCTTTCACCATGTAAGAATGCTGCAGCCAAAAATAACTTCTTCTTCTTTGAGGGATTTAGAAGAAAACCCAAACCCTCTTCCAATGGTAGAGATAAACAGGTGCCAAGACACTCCAAACAATGATATATATATTTGAAACTTGGATAAACAAACTTTGGGTGTAAACAAAAGTGCTTTTAAAGATTTTCTTGAAAAATTAACACTTTAAACAATAAACTTTTTCTACTTTGAATTTTGCTCTTTAACCCTCTCTGGGAGGTTGTAGGATATGAAAAAGTTAAGTTAAAAAACTTGGTTCCCAGACTTAGATATTTAGTTGAAAAGATAGTGGGAAAGTGGGAAAAAACAGCTCAAAACTGCCAAATAACTGTTCCCGCCAAAACTCGTTCGAACGAGATTTTCGTTCGAACGAGCCTTCTAACGAAGTTCCAGTGTGAACTCGTTAGCAATATCGTTGGACATCTCGTTCGAACCATCATTCTCATTCGAACGATACTTCAAACAACATTCCAGTGGCCTTTTGGGGAACTCGTTGGCAAACTCGTTCGAACGACATTCTCATTCGAACAAAAAACTCATTCTAACGATAATTCGAACGAACTTCCAGAAACCTGAAAAAATTGAGATTTAGCCTAGAAACTTTATATACTTTATTTTAAATTTTTTATAAAATCTTTCTCAAAATAAAATAACAGTTTAATATAAAATTCAAGCAATTGGAACTATGTTGGTGACGTAGAAACAAGGCACTTGAAACACGGCATTTGATGAAGCTTTATCCTCTTGGCCACTACGTCTTCAACTAAACACATCATAGTCTTAAATAGGTACATTGAACACTATCCTATGACGTAAAAGTTTTTGTCCGGAACTGAGCCAAAACTACAATGGACTCAATTGGAGAATTGTATCCTTACAGTATTATTTTATTTTGATTTATGGATGACGTAGTAACTAAATTTAAACAGGATTGAAAAATGTACAGGTTTTTTGGGGATGCAGAAAATTAATTTTTTTAATTTTTTAATTTGCTCACAGTCGAAAACCGTGACCAAATATATATATTTTTTAATTTAGCATTAGTATTGGTCACGGTCCAAAATCGTGACCCCCAACATGACAATTTAAAAATATTAAATCGTTAGTCACGGTTTAAAGACGTGACTAAATATTTTATGTTTTTAAATTATCACACTAGGGGTCATAATTTTGGACCGTGACCACTAGATCTCGATTTTGTACCGTGACCCCCAGTAGACCGTAACCCCTATTTGGGATCACGATTTTGGACTGTGACCCATAATTTACCCTCAATATGGTCACAGTCTAAAATCGTGACCTATAGGCCTTGGTCAATGCCCTTCAATGAGCATCATAGGCTTGAATAACAACCAAAACTCAAATCCTAACTTATGACTCAAATAGTTTTATCCAGGCAGAATAAAGCAAATAAACAATACAAATTGACTCGATTGAAAAATTGTCCTTACAAACCTCCTCATTTGGATATTCAGGAGCAAGACTAAAAGCAAAAATTTACTAGGCCATCAAGCTCTCTAAGACTCAATCCTAACCCCAAATGGAAAAAGTACAGGCACTTAACTGACACAAACTTGAGTAGATTTACTTTTGTAAAACTTTATCGCATCGTCGTTAAACCTTCACACTTAACACGGCTTTCAAATAAAAAGAGAATATAAAATATATATACTACATTTGAAAAACAAAACCCCACTTTGTTAGACAACTCCACCTAAGGTAAGATGTCTCCCTCTAAGGTAAAATTTCTCCCCCTTTTGTTCAAGAATAAACAAATATAACGTGCGTAATATAAAAAAAACTTCTCCCCCTTAATTTAAACATATGAACATAAAGGAAAACAAGTAATATCATGAAATGTGAAGTAATCATTAACAATAAATAAACTCGACAACACAAACATAGATAATCCAAAAAATGACACCAATTTGAAACATATGATGATACCGGTGTAAACAATGGAACAAATGATACCAATGTAATCATAGATGATGTTATTTTCATACAAATGTGAAGCTTATGACAAACATGGATTAAATGCAACGCAAACACTTAAAACAAAAATATTATATATATATATATATATATATATATATATATATATATATATATATATATATATACACAAAAAAAAAATAACGAACAAGCATATATAGGTATAAATCACAAAAGACGCAAAAATAATAAGTTTTCCATACTCGTATGGTATAAATGTGTCTAAACCAAATGTGGTATGGAGTGAAATTTCGTGAACTATAATTAAAAAAATATGTCCCAAACATTCAAAATAGTCCAATGACAAATTATAGTGGAAATAAAAAGGGTTTTACCCCCAAAGGTTTTTTTTTCCTGAAATCTGTTTTTGCAGCATTGTTCATCGCATGATTTAATTTGAGATTTGTATTGTCACATAAATTCTTGTTTAGGGGCTGATTTGATTGGTATTTGGTATTAGTAAATTTAGACATCCAATTAAATAAGTCTGAATTGGAAATCGCGAATCTATTTGAATCCATATTGCAACAGTCTTTCAAATTGGTATCAGAGCAGGTTACGTTAATTTATCGCGTATTCCTATTTTCCGCAAACTTGTGTAATATTGATTTTTGTTTTAAAAAATATGATTTTTAAAGTTTATCGCAATGTTTCCAATCGAACACTTATATAATCTAATGCAGACCCCAAACGGCCCTATGAGTGGCAACAACTACTCGCACGGGACAAATGTAACTCATAGGAACTTACCGCGCGATCATGAGACTCCTCGATTTGAGAATATGATGATAATTTGCATATTTCTCGACTTAGGCTTAAAAACATGGTGTTAGTGGGTTAAAACCCCAATCATCCCACGAACGGCCCCCTGAGTGGCACCAACACCTCTCACGGGACGAATGTAACTCATAGGAACTGGTCGTGCAATCACGGAACTCCCAGTTTAAGAATATGACGAGAATTTGCATATTTCTTGACTTAGGCATAAAGACATGGCGTTAGTGGGTGAAAACCCAAAACGCTTCCCGAATGGCCCCGTGAGTGGCACTAAAACCTCGTACGGGACCAATGTAACTCGTAGGAAGTTACCGTGTGATCACGGGACTCCCGCTTTGAGAATACAACGATAATTTAAAAAAATCAGGACTTAAGCAAAACATGGCGTTAGTGGGTGAAAACTCGAAACATCCCCCGAACGGCCCCGCGAGTAGCACCAACACCTCGCACATGACCAATATAACTCGTAAGAACTTAGCGCGCAATCACGAGACTCTCAATTTGAGAATACGACGATAATTTGAAAATATCAGAACTTAAGTAAAACATGGTGTTAGTGGGTGAAAACTCGAAGCAGTCCCCAAACGGCCACCTGAGTGGCACCAACACCTCGCAGGGGATCAATATAACCCGTAGGAACTAACCGCGCGATCACGGGACTCCCGATTTGAGAATGAAATGATAATTAGCATATTTTTAGACCTAGACATAAAAACATGGCGTCAGTGGGTGAAAACCCGAAACAGCATCCGAACGGCCCCTTGAGTGGCACCAACGCCTCGTACGGGACTAATGTAACTCGTAGGAACTTATCGCACGATCACGGGACTTTCGGTTTGAGAATACGATGATAATTTGCATATTTCTAGACTTTGGCTTAAAAACATAGCGTTAGAATGCAAAAACCCGACACGTCCTTCGAACGGCCCCGTGATTGTCACCAATACCTCGTTTGGGACCAATGTAACTTGTAGGAACTGATCATACAATCACGGGACTCTCGGTTTGAGAATACGATGATAATTTTCATATTTCTAGACTTAGACTTAAAAACATGGCGTTAGCGGGTGAAAACCCAAAATAGCCCGAAATGGCGTTAGTGGGTGAAAACCCGAAAAAGCCCCCAAACGGCCTTGTGAGTGGCACTAATACCTTGCACGGGACCAATGTAACTCGTAGGAACTAACCGCGCAATCACAGGACTCCAAGTTTGAGAATATGATGATAATTTGCATATTTCTAGACTTAGGCTTAAAAACATGGTGTTAGTAGCTGAAAACCCGAAATAACCCCCGAACGGCCCCATGAGTAGCACCAACTCCTCGTACGGGACCAATATAACTCGTAGTAACTGGTTGCTTGATCATGGGACTCCTGGTTTGAGAATACGATGATAATTTTCTTATTTCTAGACTTAGCCTTAAAAACATGGCGTTATAGTGGGTGAAAACTTGAAATAGCCCAGTGAATGGCATTAACACCTCGCACGGGACCAATGTAACTCGTAGAAACTTACCGCGAGATAACGGGACTCCCAGTTTAAGAATACGATAATAATAATTCATATTTCTAGACTTAGGCTTAAAAACATGGCGTTAGAAGGAAAAAACTCAACACAGTCCTCGAATGGCCCCGTGAGTGGCACCAACACCTCGCACGGGACCAATGTAACTTGTAGGAACTTACCGTGTGATCACGTGACTCCCGATTTTATAATACAATCATAATTTGCAAATTTCTAGACTTAGGCTTAAAACCATGGCGTTAGAGGACGAACACTCGAGACAACCCCCGAACGGCCCCGTGAGAGGCACCAACACCTTGCACAGGACCAATGTAACTCATCGAAACTGATTGTGCGATCACGGGACTCACAGTTTGAGTACACGAGGATAATTTGAAAATATCAGGACTTAGGCTTAAAAACATGGTGTTGGAGGGCGAAAATCAAAAACAGCCTTCGAACGGCCCCATGAGAGGCACCAACACCTCGCAAGGGACCGATGTAACTCATAGGAACTGATCGTCCTATCACAGGACTCTGTACGATAACGGGACTCTCGGTTTAAGAATATTAATATAATTTGAAAATGTGTAAACTTAGGCTTAAAAACATGGCGCTAGAGGGGGAAAACCCCCAAACAACCTCGTGAGTGGAATTGACTTTTGGCACAGGACCAATGTAACTCATAGGAACTGATATGTTGATAATTATAACTCATATATGCAATTTTTCAACTTGAATAATTTTTTTGTAAAACTACTTGGTTACTGATATCTTTTTTTTTACATCCAATCATTTTCAGGATAACAATGTATCGTTTGCTTTTTTGTACGTGGAACCAATGAAGGAGACAATGGTTTATAACAGGAAGATTGTTTATATAATGTTGTGGACATTCAGGATTATGTTTTTTATGTGTTACAACCTTGCCGGCTTTTATTGTTTTATTGTTTAGTTCTATGGTTGTGCGGGCTTTTATAATTTGATTGTTAAATTTTATGGCCGTGCGGGCTTTATACTAAGCGGGTTTTATAATTACAGGGTTTGGAATGTCCGAAAAACAGAGGAAACTCTACCCAATTTTTTTTTGGTCTGTGAATTATTATGACGTATAATATTTTTAAGTTTGTATATATATTAGTTTATTAACAATGTTCCCAATTCGCAATTTGTGATTTTTTTTATTATTTTGCCAATAATAAATATGTGTAACACCTCATACCCGTCAAACGTTACACGTAGCAACCGACCGTGCAGTCACAGGACCCTTAATTTTAGGATTGGACCAAAAAAATACATTTTTTTAAATTATAGTTAAATATGGTCATGGACTTTGTCCATGACCATTTTTATTTTTTCCGTCGCACATAAAAATGGTGGCGGCCAAAGTCCATGACCCCCAACTGTGACGAAAAATGGTCACGGCCAAAGTCCACGACCATTTTTTTCCTTTTTTTTCGTCACGGACTTTGGCCGCGACCCATTTTTGTCATGATTGTGGGTCACGAACATGGGCCGCGACCTTTTTTTTCCTTTTATTTCGTCGCGCTGTGGGTCACGGACTTTGGCCATGACCAATTTTTGTCACGGTTGTGGGTCATGAACATGGGCCCCCATCATTATTTTCCTTTTTTTTTCATCGCGGTGTGGGTCACGGACTTTGGCCGCGACCAATTTTTGTCACGGTTGGTCACGGACTTGGGTTGCGACCATTTTTTCCCCATCGTAGTATGGGTCACGGCCCAAGTTCGTGACCATCTATCGTGAACCCTGCAAGCCGTGACCATTTTTTGGTCACGGACTTCGACCGCGACCCACGAAATTGGTCGCGCCCAAAATGGTCACGGCCCAAGTCCGCGACCCACAGTCTTGGTCAGTGATCTCGGCCGTGACCATTCACGAGTTTTGGTGTACTGTTAATCAGTATCTATATCTCAATTAATATCTCATAATCACATTTATTATTAAATAACATTAAATTACTTCACTCGCGTAATTTAAATAAAACTTATTTTCTCAATTAATTCCCAAATTAATTAAATTATGAATACGCAGAAATACGGGGTGTTACATCTGCTTAAAGATTACCCTAATTGCATCATCCTTGATTCTGACTCTGCAGACTCCATGAATTTAGGAACACAAGTGAGGTTGCAGACGCTATGGAGGATGATACAAATTCTAGCAACAATCCTCTTATCGAAGGGGTTGCTGCAGCAGCTACTGGGACTTCGATTGTCCCAGTTGAGATTAGGAACACTCCTGGGGAATCTTCTGGTCAGGCTAAAGAAAAATCTCCAGCGGCTCTGGAGTACAAATGCATTATGAACGAAGAGTGGATTTCCCCGGTGGCTATGACTTTTGAATTCCCTCAGTCTAACGTCTACACACTTTTGTCTGCGGAACAGAGGTCATGTTATGCATTCCCATATGGGGAGATTTATTTTCCTCTGCACGCATTCCTCCAAGGGCTGCGGCTACCAGTTCCTATCCCAACTAAGAGAATTTTCAGTTAAATGAATTTGGCCCCAACTCAGTTAGATCCAAATGGATGGAGGGCCATTCTTGGGTCTATGATGCTTTCGAAGAAGAAATTTAAGAGGGATATTACTCCCGCAGAGTTCTTTCACTTTTACAGGACCAAGGAGAACTCTGTAGATCTTCCATGATATTATTATTTCACACTGCGGAATAATAAAGATTATCTTTATATTGAGAGGCCTTCTAGTGTTAAAAACTGGAAAGGAAAATTTTTCTTAATCTTTGGGGATGGTTAGGAAATCCATCTTGAGGAAAATGAGAGAGAAAAAATCTATAGGATGCCGCGGTCATGGGGACGTCCTTCCAAAATAGGTAACATGTTATTTCTGTTGCGGACTTTCATTCATGCATTTCTAGAATTTTCTGTGCGGCTTGTACTGACATTAACATTTATGTGTAGCTCTTAATAATCTTCAACTCAATAGCAAAGCCGCGAAAAGAGTTGAGGACGCGACCATCTTTAGTGATAAGTCCAAGAGGTTTTAGTGTGTTGGCCACTTCCATGAATCATTTTAAACAGTGGTACTCTCCTAACAAGCACGTGCCGATGAGAATGGATGCGGAAGGTAACGAATTTCAACTTGATATTATAATTTTAATTATGTGTGGATAATATATTGCCGGAGACTTACTTCTAAACTTATTTATTTCTTCAAGAGAGGAGATTGACCGTGATCTTTTGGTTGCTGAACTGGCTGAAATGGATGAGGATGCATTTGTCCTCAACCAAGCCCCAAAGAAGGGGAAGAAGAAAAAAAAAGGCTCCTAAAGGGAAAGATGATGCAATGAGATCACTTCCACTGTTGGGGTTGACGGAAACCATCCATCCTCTTAGAGGGCCACACGCCAAGCTGATATTATTGTGGTTGTTGAGGGACAATGTGTTAATGATAACTCCGCGGGAGGGGAGAAATAGTTTAACAATGATATAGCCCCTCAACTTGATGAGGCAGGTCTACTACCTTCTGATGGGGATGCCCAAGGTGGACTTGTCTCTATTCACATCTCAACCAATTCTCCCCCTCTGCGGGATATAGTGGGGGTAAATTATAGCTTGTATCCTTTGGAGGGAAAGAGTGGATCTTTAAGGTCGTCTGCGGACTCAACTAAGATAGCCCAATCCCAATTCCTCTTGGGACACAACTACTAGGGTGGTCGGGAAGATGAGAAGAATTCCAGACGGCATTGATCTTAATTACCTTGTGGATGAAGATCATGAGGATTTAGAGGAGTACACCCTCCATAGTTTGCTGCGGGTAAGTACATTCCCTTGTGTTTTTTTTTTACACTCAATTTTTGTAGATACTCCCAAAAAACTTTAACTTCAGGCTGCGGAGGTTGTTATGACCCAAAGGTCAAAATATGAAGGATTATACAAACTTCATCAGGTTACAGAGTTAGTTCATATGACTGACTTGGATACTGCTAGGTCCTCTTCTTTTGAGGCAGGAAAAATATCATTTGCCGCAGCACTTGAATTGGCTAGGGTGGATTTAGAGATTGCCAACAAGGAAAAAAATGAGTCTGAATAAAACTTCACCAAGGCCGCAGACTCTTTTAAGGCTGCCAAAGCTGAGGCTGCCCGATAAGATGCCACCTCTCAGTATAAGCTCGGTGTCCTCTAGCAAAAGTATGACCAGTTAGAGCTCAATTCCTCTTCCACCCTCCAGAAGAAGGATGTCGACCATACCGCGATTATAAAACAAAAAGATGAATATCATGTCATAGCCTTAGCAAAATCTACGGACGATGCCATGGAGGCGTACAAATAATCAAAGGATTTATTTCTTACAAATAATAAATCCTATCTTTGCGGCTTCAAGGAGCTTAGGCACAGGGTGTTGAAGAAATTCCCTGAATCCAAGGAAAAAATCTTTGCCTGGGACTTGGGGACATTGAGCATGCATAATGCGTGGCTGAGCAAAAGGTAGAAGCAAAAGAGAGAGCCAGGAAGATGTCTGAGGAGGCTGCCATAGCTGAGGAGAATTAAACTGTAGCTGAGGATGATGCTGAAGAAGAAAAAGACGGTATAGCCCCATAGAAATATTTTATAGATATAATTTTGTCTCTTAACTTTATACAAGGTTCCGGCCATTTTGTAACCAATTATAATGAACATTTTATGACCATTGGATACTTTAACATTTGGCATTCGCTTGTAATTATATATGGCTGATGCCATTTTATCTCTTGATTCACTTCCATGCTTTATCCCTACTAGTTTTCTTTATTCTGCTGCAAGCTTTGATGAATTCTATATAAAATCCTGAACTTGCTACAGCCACATTTGTAAGGATGCGACATCTCTCATTTGAACACATTAAATTAGGGGTGTGCACGGGTCGGTTCGGTTCGGTTTTGGACCGCAATTCAGACCGAACCGATCGGTTCGGTTTTGGAAAAAATCAGACCGAAATCGAACCGACGATGAAAAAACCGCCGGTTTCGGTTCACATCGGTTTCGGTTCGGTTCGGTTTTAACCGATTTTCAGTTTTGGTTGGTTTTCGGTTTTGGAGGTTGGTTAATGGTGTTTGGATATAAAAATAAAAGATATTTAAGGGTTTTTTAATATATAATATTGATGTCGGTTCGGTTCGGTTCGGTTCGAATCGGTTTTTTCTTTGTCTAAACCGACAACCGAACCGATATTGTCGGTTTTTTAAATCCTTAAACCGCAAACCAAACCGGGTTAAAAAAAACCGCCGGTTTCGGTTCAGATTGGGCCGGTTCGGTTCGGTTTTCGGTTCGGTCGGTTTTTTTGCACACCCCTACATTAAATATTGCGGCCCCTTGGATTGCTACTATGGAAATTTAGGATTGTTCGCAGCCTCAAAAAGGCTGCGATACATAAATGCTGAGAATTAACCTCTTTATCGCGGCATATAAATTTCAAAAGTTGCTTTAAATGCCAACTCTACAAATGTAGGATTGTTCCCAGACGATTAAGTCCTTGGCCCCTTTGATTGTCACTACAAAAAATTTAGGATTATCCATGGACGATTAAGTCCTTGACCCCTTTGATTGGGTTATTTGTCAGGCCACCCCAGGCTAGGTATTATGAAGCTTTCCCATTATATAATTGGATATATATCTAGCCATCCCTGGATGGCTATTATGAGCCCCCACGACTAAATAAAGCATCCTGGAATGCTGAGAGTGGGCATTATGATCCCCCTTGGCTAATTGAAGATCTGAAAGCTTATAACGAGCATTGTAAGCCCTCGTGGCTAAGTGTAGCATCCAAGAAGCTTATAACGAACATTGTAAGCCCTCGTGGCTAATTGAAGCTTCGTGGGTCTTCGAGCTATTTGTAAATGAGGGATATCATAAGTCCATTAAGTTTCATTCCTTCTCCTTATTAGACCCTTCCTCCCGAAATGAACAATCTTCCGAGATAATTAGCCATTAAGCTTATGTTCAAAATCTTATCAGGCAAATATTTTTCATAAGATTATAAAATAGGATAATGTAAACTATCATTCAAGTATATATATATATATATGAAGTTTGTAAGGGAAATACAAAGCATGTGTAAAAGTTACACTTTAAATTTAAGAGAAAATAGAAACTAAGGAAGAAATTAAGCATGCGGCCTTTCAGTGACTGGCTACATTCCTCAAGCCTCCTTCAGGAACCGCTGTCTCCTTCAGGAATCGCTACAACATACCCTGCCTCACAATCCTTTCAATCTCATTCTTCAAGGCGCGATATATGTCAGTGTTGTGGCCATGGTCTTTGTGGAAGTTGCACCACTTGGCTCGATCCATTTTGTGGGGAGGAGCCCTTAGCTTCTCAGGACACTTCACTAGTTTTTCTTCCTTGATGAGCTCCAAGATGTCTTCCAAATTGTAAATCAGAGGGGTGTAGTCCTCATAGCCCATTTATGGCTTCTACTTCTCCAGTTTCCTTTTTTATCCTTTGTTCGCATCCTCCACAATAGGAGCCGAGGCTACAGCTGCTTTCGCTTCTTCTGTCATTGCCATGGGAAAAGCGGCTGCGACCACTGTTGTTTGTGCAGGGGTGAAGTCTACGACCTCCAACATCAGAACCCTCTGGGTCAGGAAGTTCACCTGGCTCTGGAGTGATGCGTGGTAGTCATACAAATAATTGATGTAGTTGTACAACTCAACTATCTCTTCATTATGTTCTAAACTTATTCTAGAGCTTCCTTCCATTTCTGCTTTCTTAGTTTTTAGAGATATGCTCTGAGATGAACTAAACAGTGGTTAGAAATCAAGGGATGCAGAAAAAATAACCAATGATGTAGGTTTTGGCAATCTTCCAAGTTATACCTTTGTGACCGCAGCCCGTTGAACGCATGAGGTTACTGCGGTGGCATTTCCAAGGGGATTCCCCAGTGAATACACATATAATGAAAGGGCCACGACCTAAAGGCAATTTTGTTGTCAGGTCGCATCTTGCTTGTGACAGTGGTGCGACGATTCCAAAATTGAACCCAGAACATGAGTTTAACCCATCTAAAATATATAGAATAAACCTACTAGGAATATACCAGGGGTAAAACTGTCCTTAAATGCAAAAATAACACAAGCTTGGTATAAAACCCTAGATCACAGGTGAAAAGAACATAAAAGAGACGATAAATCTCATCTTTAATTACCCACCTTTGCGAGGATATAGACTTTTGTGTTTTTCAACACTATCTAAGTAGGATAACATCACCAGGGAACAGAAAGCAGAGCTGAGGGTGTGAAAAAGAGGACCGAAAACAGATTGGAAAATAAACAATACCCTCACGTGGGTGTATATATAAGATACGAGCGCAACAACCAAAATCTCACCCATGGGATGATGACCTGGGGGTCCTCTTGGGTGGGATAAGGTATTAGGAACCCAAAATAGTAAGAAACAAGATTAAATACCTCGTTTCCCACAGACGGAGCTAGATTGATGATACGAGAAATTGGACACATGTCATTCCCGTTCAACAAGTCAAGTGTAAAGTAGACATAAAGCAGGTAAAGAGAGACAAAACATAAGATATAGAGTGGTCTGGCTATTAAAATGAACCTACGTCCACGTTGTTGCCATACTTCTCATTATATGCATTGTTTAATACAAGATCGTGGTGCCATTAGAGGCGTACAAGGAAGTTAAGAGAGAAGAATACATGATCGTAGTTCCTCTGGGTAAACCGGGATGCATATTTTAAGGTAAATAGTAAGCGGGTTGCCTCGAATAATCCCCCAAGTGGGGGTGGTTTGTACAGAAGGGTAGCGTAGAGAGTTTAACAGGGCTTTGCCAAGTGATTTCGTCCTCCGCCCCCTAATTATGAGGTGATCACCTCTATTTATAGGAGGTATAAAGGTCGTTGTACGTGCATAAGGCACGTGGTATATGATGAGGTGGATAAGTAAGGAATCCGTTTGGAAGCAGGACAGTTGTCGAGTATCCCGTGTATGCGTAGGGGCTGCAGCCTATTATAACCAAGGCAGGAGGCAGTCTGGACCGGCGCCGTGACAAATATGAGTAAGGCGGCGGCTAAGGACTGTATACGTTGTCGCGGCCTATTTGATCCCTGGCAGCGGCAAATGTTGTTTATGGCTTTTAAAGTTCTACGACATTGTTGTTCCAGGCAACGGCTTGTTGATAAACATCTGCAGCCTAAGTGACTATATTGGGCATATCCAAGACAGGAACAAAACTCATCGTATTTTTCATACTCCACTGACCAACTTGAGGCAGACAATTCTTCTCTTGACTGGTTTCATGGTTTTGAAGCTACACGAATAGTAGAAGTCACTGGCCACTTAAAATTGGGAAACAAGAAAGATAAAATAACAAAAGAAAGATATACCTTGGGGATCCTAATTTTTGTGATTTTCTCCATGTGTGTACGCACGTGCTAAAAATATATATATATATATATATATATATATATATATATATATATATATATATATTGTACTAGAGCCACCCAAATTTTATCTATTTTCTTAATTATAAAAACTGTTTATAAAATGTAAAAAAATTATTAAAAAATTGTCTTCGTAAAGAAGTGTTTTTTTTTTTACAAATTTTATTTCTTATTAAAAACCGTTTTTTTTACTATTTTAAATTAGTGTGGGAATAGACCGCCCAAATTATGTTGAACTATAACACATTCTTCTTCCTTTTTTAGCACGTGCGTACACACATGGAGAAAATCACAAAAATTAGGATCCCCAGGGTATACGAGAGGTGGCTCCTTTCCATTATATTAAAAAGGTAACTTCTATTTATTATAAATATGACTACTTCATGTTTAAGGATAACATCCAAGGGAAAAAAAAACTCAAGCAACGTCATGAACAATAGATCCCCACAAACATACCTTAATAATCTCATTCTCCATTTCCAAAGAAGTAATTTGTCTGTTATCTAAGCTCGTAGAGTACCTCTATCCCTCCACAATCTTGCAAACCTAAACCAATGGCAATGAAAACTTGAGCAAATATACTGCACAAGATTGTTGGCTAGGTGCAACAGTAAGCGAGATAATATTAAGAGTCCTATATCGACATAATTTTGCAACACATTTGGTGCGACACAGTGACGTGTCTCACCTGTATTGACTAGTGCCATTGGTGCGGATCCACATTTATAAGGCAATAGCCAATACCGGAGCGACACGTCAGTGTATCGCTCCACTTTGTATGGCAAATTTGTGTATGCGTAGCATTTCTGAAATATTAAATACAACTGTTTTACTGCTGACATTATCACATACTCGCATAACTTTTGAAAATGTTTATCCTTCTCTCTCTTCCGACTCAGTTTTTTCTCACATGTTCAATGATTGACCCGGTTTTTATTGGCTTGTGATACCATGTCCTCCTTACAACTGTTGTGCTAAACATTTTCTCTCGTAATATTCAATATTTTCTCCGGTTAAGGAGAGGCGGAGGCAAGAAGAGCACATGGTGAGCAGTGGACCTTATCTTTTGGGCAAAAAAAAATTGAAGGACAAATTTGTAAATTAAATTAATAATAAGTCAAAAGTTTTGAGGGTAAAGAGGTAAATGCAACTTTGGTAGAAAGAGAGTAGGAGAATCACAAAATTAGACCCTAAATATTTGAATAGCTTGACAGTTTGCTGCTCCAGTTTTTGTGATTTCGTAAAGAAAGAGAGAGTAGCGTGGTGTTCATGTCCAATATTAGTTTAGTTTGAATTATTTTTTTATATGTTAAAGTTTCACTTTGCTTTATTTTTTTGGTGTAAAACTCTCATATTTTATTTTATTTTTTGATGTAAATATCTGAATTATTTTTTTTCCAGTGTAAACATATGGACTTGCTTTGATTTTATTATTTGTATGTTAAAATTTGAGTTTGCTTTATTTTTTTTTGTGTAAAAATATCATCTTGATTTTATTTTATTTTATTTGTGTAAAAATATTAACTTGATTTTTTTTATGTGTAAAAATCTGAACTTGCTTGCTTTGATTTAATTATTTTGTATGTTAAAATCTTGTATTGATTTTTTTGGGGTAAAAATCTGATCTTGTTTTTATTTATTTTTTTGGTGTAAAAATATGAACTATTGCTTTTGTTTTTTTTTCGGTGTAAAAATCTGAACTAGCTTTGATTTAATTCTTTGCATGTTAAAATCTCACTTTGCTTTGTTATTTTTTTGTGTAAAAATCTTATCTTGCTTTTATTTATTTTCTACTAGATATGCTTAGGTACTTCAAAAAAAAATGTCTCGCCTTGTCAACCTAAGAGTGCGCACGATCCTAATGGAATAGCTTATTTAATTAAATGCCTCCAAACACAAATCTAATTTTTTTTACCAAATTTTATTCTTTGATTAAATTAGGTTTGCATGTGATGATCGTTCCAAACACATAAAATAAACTACGCATGCACAAAGATATATGAGGAAAAATTCCTTTTCAGGGCAAAACTTTTATTTATGCACTTTAGATAGTTTTACAAGACAACTTACTCACAAAAGTCACTAAAGAAAACCACTCAGATGTAGAGCAGTCCATAGGTGGCGATCCACACTCAGAATCCACCGATTAACCTTTCTTCAACTTTCTTTTCTGCAGTGATCCCACCGGTCAGAAGGATTCACAAGTATATTAGGGAGGTTGTTTTGTAAATCAAAAGGGTGTTTTGACCTAAAAGGAATGAGGACTTTTGCAACAGATATGCAGTTTGTGTTTTATCAAAATTCTCTAATAAAATCTTGACGAAATAGGTATTTATAGGTCATACAGAAATTTTGAGGCGGCAAAATATGTTCGAATGAAAGTAAAAGTCGTTCGAACGAGAATGTCATTTCATTATAATGAAAACCGAGTTCATTCGAACTAAACTCCAATCTCGTTAGAACAAGATTGTAACGAGCATCAAACAGAACACCCTCGTTGGATGTTCATTCGAAGAAAATATCAAACGAGCCTTCAAACGAAATTGACATTTCGTTCGACCGAGGTAAAATAAAAATTAATTTTTAACTTAGAAAATATTTGCCTCGATTTTATAAATACTTTTATAAAAAATCTCCCAAATATAAATGTAAATAAATTTAAAATCTTATACGATTTATACCTTCATAATGTGAAGAATTCTTGAACTTTGGAGATGTTGGAGATTCGGTTCCTTGTGTCGGCACGTCTCGATTTGTAGCGGAACACGCCAAATGTGTCATAGTGACAAATAAAACAAATACTAAGCCTAAGATAAACTATTTTCCCTTACACAACCTCGTGATCATAAATTTCTTCAAAGAGATCAAAGAGGATTATGGAAATTTAATCCTTCTTAACACCCAACTTGGTTAGAATATAGTACCCTTGGTTATTTTCTTTTAGTTATGCGTAGGTACAACAAAAGAAATGTCTCAACATTTCCCCCTCCCCCCTTCGAGTGACGAAGATGATTATGACCTTGATGTCACGTACCATACATTTTTTACATTTTTCTTCCTTAAAGGCTCCATACCTACATCTAATTCTCCGAAACATTCTAGGTTTGCCTAGTATATTATCTAGTATTGTGTAATAATATAGAGTTTATTTGTAATGTATGGAATAATCAAGAATTATAAGGAAGTACGTAACCTTCTAGAATGTTCCCACAAGGACGTGAGACCATTCTGGAGAATTAATGTACATTATTCATGTATTTTGATCTCCACCATTCATTGAGGAGGTGGATACCAACAAATAGGTGGGGAAGTCATTAGGCCAAACTATCCAAGTAATACAATACGTGTTCCTTTGTGTTCAACTTGCTCCATTATTCTCCCTTCTATAACACTTATGCTATAACTTCTCTTGATTTCTAGGCTTAATTAGTAACCCATAAATTATTAGAGTGTTAAGTTATGCATGGAATTGTAGTTAAAGTATATCCCCGTGACATTAGGAAGGATCTAGTTGAATGGTTTTTGTTATTATAGTCTTTTTTTATCGATAAGCTATACGTAAATGAGTGCAACCCCTTTCGTGGTGTTATTCTAATGAAATTTTGAACACCATTATCTCTATTGTAGTTATTTTGTTTGGATCCATTGCCCACCTTAACAAATTTTTATGGATCCGCCCCTGCAGTTAAGTACGAACCTCCATAGGCAAATAATTTGGCCTCTTCTGATTTTCGACTTGTAAACAAGGCAATTGAATATGTCAGATTTCTAATTGGTACTTCTCTCGAAAGTAATCAACAACTGATTTCATAGTAACTTGGTCATCAACTGCAAAACTAATATATAAAGAAACAGAAAGTAAAGCAAGTCAGAAAAGAACCATGCCAATAGCATCTCCATCAGAAGTTCTACAGTTATTGAGTCAATGAATTATTAAATGAAAGATCACTAAATAGGCATTGATGTTTATGTCAACTCTTATGTTCGCTGTGATGTTAAACCAACTACACGATACTTTTTACGCATTTTTCCACGATGTAAAACTTCAACCTTCAAACCTCTCAAAGCTTTTTCGATCTGTTATGAAAGTAAACTAATGATTCATGATAAAAATATTGATTAGTCAACTACAAGCAAACAATATAAAACTTGATTTAAGGACCTCCATCCAAAGAAACACCTAGAATATATTACAGCTATAATTAGGGTTTAAACTAAAGCCCTCACATAGTAGATAGATAAAAAATAAAACACAAATATATAATCTACAAACTTACTCCCTGTTTGGTTGCGCAAATTATTTGATTATGAAAATTAATTGACTGTGAATTATTGAATTGTAAATGAGTGGATTTGAAATGAGATCAAATTCAATTTTATGCAATATTTGGTAATCTAAAATTGATGTTAAGGTTATATGAGAAAAAAAAGATAAAATCAAATTAGGAAAGAGGGGGAGGAGGAGGGAGAGGAACATGCACTTTATGTGACTCCTATTTCAAATGGGTGCATATAACGTTTTTGTGAAATGATCTAATTTCAAATTTTACACATGAGCTAAAATGGGACAATTAATGAATCATTTTATTAATGAAACCAAACACAGTAAATGGATCAATTTGTAAATTGACCAATTTATTAATGATTCAATTTACAAGTTTAGGACAACCAAACGGGGCCTTAATAAATACAAACACGTTTACAACGACATATTAAGATATACGATGTTTGGCGAGATGAAAATTACAACACTTTGTTAAGATCAATGTTCTAAAAGGCGCGCCTAGACATGGATTAATGGTTGGAAAAAACACTTTGACTATGATATTGTCTTTAAAGACGTTTTTTACAAACCGGACCAATATCTCGTCCAAAATAATAAAAAAATAAACAATATCCTCTCTGTCACTCGTCTAAAAAAATCATAACGTTGCTGACCGACTTATGACCAAAAGTCTACCCGTTTCATTTGAAAGCTAAAAAATATATTTATTATATTAAATTATTTTGTATTGATTATCGATTATTGATATTGATTATTGAATTAGGAAAAATACATTTTGTATATTGCTTATTAAATGTTGAGAAATACATTTTGTATATTGATTATGTAGCATGCATATGGGAAATATGGCTACCAAACGTACGTCAATATTTTCAAAAATCAAGGTACGTATTATTTTATTATATTACTAGACTTAGAATAATTAAAATAATAAAAAAAGGGAAAACACCTTTTTACGCCTAAGTTTCGCCTAGGCGCACCTACGCTCCTAAGGCTTGAGGATTGACCTCTACGCCTCGACCACACCTCGTGCCTTTTAAAACCTTGGTTAAGATAGATAAAAAACATAAATTACATAAAAAACAAAAATACACCCCCACACATGCATAAACCAATGTTTTAAACTGTTTTCGTGCACGGTGTCACGTTTTGGTTCTAGTGTTGGGTCGCTCATCGCGCAACCAATTCGTGCATTTCAATTTTTAATTAGGAAAATATATAAATAAATAAACAAGTTTAAAGAATAACTTCAAATATAGTACCACAACGTTTCAAATAAAGTCACAAAGAACATTTTAAACTGTAATTTGTAAATAATTGACATTTTAAAGTAATTTTTATTTTTTTTACTTTAATGCGCTACTAATCTTCAATTTTAAACTTCAACACAATTTTATTAAAAATCAAACTTCACCCAAAATTGATAATAAATCGGTTAAGTGTAACTGCCACGTGGTTTTTTAATCAAAATAATACAAATGTGTATAAAAAAACGTGTTAAAAATGGGGGGGGGGGGGGGGGAACCACCACAAAAATCCCCCTTATCTTCCTCCCTAAACACCCCACCCACCACTAACTTCATCGGCGCCCCACCACCACCGAAAATGGGTGGGGGTTGTTAAAGCAAGAGGAAATTTTATTCCTTCTTTTGCTTTCATTTTTTAGATTTTTTTTGTATTTTTGAATTATTTTTAACTAGTAATGCATTTTCATTTTCTTTTCCTATTTTTGGGTTTTTTTTTGTATTTTTGAATTAAACTGAAATATGTTATAAAAAAGTAACATCTAAACTCAATTTTATATAAAAAAAAAGTGACATTTTAAGGTAAAATTCTAAACTGAAGTTCGTAAGAAATAACATTTAACCTGAAATTTGTTATATAAAGTCTTCGGGTGAACTAAAATAGTAAAAAACATAAACAAATCAAAACTTGTATTGTGTATAAATTGAAAATAACTCAAACTTGCAGAGTTGGGAGTCAAAGCTCTGACGGCGTTCAAATCCCACAAAACCCCTCAAAATCAAACAACACAATATCCAAGTCCAATAGCTCCCATGACTTCGATTTTCACCTCCGACGACTTCGCAATGGACCAACGAGCTTCAGGTAGTTATCTTGTAACACCCCATGATTTTTGGACCATAAATTACTCTTTATAAATCGAAAATTGAAAAAATATTTTATTGAATTTAATTATTTTTGTCATTTAAAAATGTTGATTTTTATACATACAAAAATATAAGGTTTTAGTCAGATTTGAAATCGGGAGGAAAAACGGAATTTTTTTACCGTTGAAATTGGAAATTTCGAATGAGTTGGGTTTTATGAAAATGTTCATGTTGGATCTTATTTAAAAATATTGGAATTTAAAATTAATTTAATTGTTGAAACAAGGACACTTAGGGGGAGGATACGGCCTAAGGAAGACTAGAAATCCGACAATTTGATCTCCAAACCGTGATGCAGACAACCTTAACGATGTCAGATCGTGTTGATTTTTCTTACACAACCTCGTCAACATATCCAACATTCAAGAAAATTTGATGGTCCGAACTCTAAAACGTGATGCAGACGACCTTAATGACTTCCAATCGAGCTGATTTTTGGATAGTGGCTTTGGCTCGCCTTCTACTATAACATATCAAAATTTCAGCGAATTCCAAAGATCTGACCGTTCGATATTGATTTGTGTGTGTTTGGGTTTGACTAGGACCCTTTCTTTAAATCCTTTATATAATAGACGAAATTTAGACTTTTCCAAACACTTTTAACATATCCCAAATAACAATAGCCTCCCAAATTATTATCTCCTCTCTTCTACAAAACCTAAACCCAATTAAAAACAAGGTTCAACTCAAGTTTTGAAGACCCAAATCAAGTTTTCTTAAGATCAACTAAGAACGGGTCTTTGCTATTTTGGTAAGAGAATCACAATCGCGTAATCAGATTTTCAAGATGACTTCTTTTCAGGCATGAGTACTCCAATTGCTCCCCTCAAGTGTTACATGTTTTAAATATCGCCTAAGCTTTAATTAATTGTGGTTTTCTTAAAATTAACGAGGAAGATTAATTAGGGAAAGTGAAAGTAATTACGAGATTATTTTTATTAAATTTAAAAATATGATTTAAGACTCGAAACAATCGCATGCATAGATTAGATATTTGGGTTACGATAGAATTATGGGACGCTTCACATGTTAAAAATAAAAATATGAATTTGAAATAATATTTTGATTCGTATAAATACGATATTGATATGTAGGTTTTAAAATGGAAGTATTCTTGT
This sequence comes from Sambucus nigra, assembly GCA_949130495.1. Classification (NCBI taxonomy): domain Eukaryota; kingdom Viridiplantae; phylum Streptophyta; class Magnoliopsida; order Dipsacales; family Adoxaceae; genus Sambucus; species Sambucus nigra. The sequence continues at coordinate 418,992,626 of OX422223.1, forward strand.
GTAATATTCTGAATACGCATGTTATAGTGGAATTATGAGTTATATGGCAAAATATCAGTTGGATGGAAATTATGGAATTTGACAACTTGTGTGACTATTTGGCACTGTTCTAAAAAACTCACCTAGGCTCCGCCTAGGTTTGAGTCTTGGGAGAAACGTCCCGCCTTAAGCTTTTTACGCCTTGTTCTTGGTAAAACCCTTAAGGTGCACTTTTTTCTAAAAGCAACAATGCTTTAGTGAAATGATATCGCATTTAAAGATTTTTTTTACAAACCAGACCATTATCTCATCCAAAATAATCAAATAGTATTTTAATTTACAAATATTCAGAGATATTTTTATAATATGTATAATTTTAGTATTTTAATAGTCGTATTATGATTAAAAAATATTAAAATATATTAAGGCGGCCTAAACGCCTTTTTATGCCCAAGGCCCGCCTAGGGTTCTAAGGCTTAAGGCTTGGCCTCTATGCCTCTATCACGCCCCGCGTGTTTTAAAACCTTTCTATTTGGTAGGACTTGTTTAATTAATTAAGATTGAATGGATCTGATTTGGGTGAAATTAAAATCGTAGGATTAATTGAAGAATCGTAGCAATAAATTAAAATATGCTTTATGTGGATATTGTTTGTGTTAATATTTCAACACCGCAGGAACGTTGGAATTTTTGGGAGTAGCTGTATTTTCACCTGTTTTATTAGGTTAATTGCTAGGTATGGGACTCGTAGTTAGACTTTCTTGTCATTGACACTTTCTAGGTATGGGAGTAGTGAGTGTACGCTTGTACGGTCGGATATTTCCTGGGTGGGGCTATGTAGTACTTCGTTACGTTATTTCGCTAGTCTAGGTGCGAGGCTAGGAAGATATTTTTGGTTGGTATTCTTCCTAGGGGATGGACTAGGTAATACTTATGGTTTGATGATCTCTAGGTATGGGACTACGAATGATTTTAGGTTGTGATACCCGATTTATGGGTGGGGCAAATTGCGAATAAAGAGAACTTGATTAAGAATTAAGAATTAATGACTAAGAAAATAAACGGGTATTAAAATGGTTTTAGCGTCACCTGTTGCCTAGAAAAATACCCAAGATGGGGGGGGGGGGGGAAATTGGAATTTTGCAAACTTTTTTGGTTAAATTAAAATTTCATAAAATATTTAATTTAAAACACTTAATCCAAATATCATATTACTAAATCTTAAATGATTAAACCAATGAATATTAAATAAAAACTACCAATAATTTAAACAAGGTAAAATACAGATTTTAACACCCAATAAATATTTAATCAGTTTTCGTAATTAATATTCTGAATTAATTAATTAATTAAAAAATAATTATTTTAATCTTAAAATAAATTTACCAAATTTCAAAATTATTTAAATTTCAACTATAAGTGCTGAAAATATAAATTCAAGCAAACAAAAATAATATATGCAAATAAAATGCATAAATTAAATGACACCGTAATTTTAACGTGTTTCGGCCAAATCCAGGCCTACGTTCACACGCAAAGAGCTTCCGTCTCCTATGCGCTTCACTATTCCTGATTCACTTTTAAGGTAGGATCACACCATCACTTTACACCCGAGCAGCTAAATCGTCTACTGGTACAACTTCCAATGCTAAAATCCAAGCTTCAAATCTTTACAATAAATGGAGTAGATTTTGTAGTACAATGTTTGAAACTCTTTAAAATACAAATGAGTTCGACTTTCTTCTTCAAAGAGAGTTCACAATGATTCATATTTTAGCTCAAGTTTTCTCTTGAAATTTTATAGCAGAATAATATTTCTTATGCTCTTGTTCTCTTGTTCAGAAAGAGCAGAATTTGTTCTCTTTCTTTAAAAATAGAAGAATATTGATTTTTGTGTTGTTCAATTTTTTCTTCAAAAATAGCAGAATATTGAGTGTTATGCTCTTCAATTTCTTCTTCAAAAAATAGCAAATTCAGTTGCTCTTCTTGAACGTACGTATGAGCTGAGTAAAAAATCTAATTTCTCTCTTGAATGTGAGTATGAGCTGAGTAAAAAATCTGATTGCTCTCTTCTTTTATTTTCGTGTCATTTCTGTGTTGAGTTATCTCTTCAACTGATCTCGGTATTCTTTTATAGCTTCCAAAAATAATGGCCGTTGGAGAACAATATGGACTGAGAGTATGCAGGTTGGAGCTTCTTCAACTTAGAGAGAGTGTTGTAGCATTAAATGCTCACAATCTTGAGTGAAATATTGTATCTGATGAAAACCTCTTCGTTATCTAAAAAAATTAAAGACTGGTAGAGATAGAGTGGTTAGAAAGCACAAGGAAGAGTAGTATACAATGAATCTCATAAAACGTTTGGTGTAGATAGAGTACACAAAATAAATATAACAGAGTTTCTTATCAATCAATCAAAATATTAGAGATATGTCATCTACATAAAATCATCCAAGAAAGAAAAGTGATATTACCAACTCTGCAAGGGAAAATAACATCAGGTGAAGTTAATTAATGTGGGGCCCAAGAGATGATATCACAGACCACTTGTGGTCTTCAAAGATTGAACAAACATATATAAATGTTATAAAAATAATGCTATATGTGTTTGTGTAAGAGATCTGTACAACGGATATAAGTTTACATAAAATGATAATCAGTCCGTTGATGTCAGCATGTGGCTACAATTGCTCAAAGCAATATTAAGAATTATCATTAAGGTATTAAATTCGTAATGGTTTATATCCGCGGCATATGAAAATCTATATAACTAGGTTTTATCCCTGTGCGATGCGCGGGCTATTTATAAATTATTTAATAAGCAATTAACGGATAACAAAATTATAACATGATCAAATCATGAGGAAAAATATATATTTCTTCTTATTCCTAAATAAATAAATAAAAATAAGACATAATTAATTGAGGGGAAAATTCGTGTGGGACTTTTTATTCTAAGCACAAACTAAAGTTAACTGACCGATAACTTTTTCATTTGCAAAACGTAAAAAAATATGAGTGTCCATTAATTTTTATTAGTTTATAAACAAAATGAATTACATTAAATGATAACAATGAGAAATTGTAAAAGTTACCCCAACATTTGGAATAAAAATTAGCCCATAGAATGTAAGTAACATGATCAAATCATGAGGTAAAAACATATTTGTTCTTATTACTAAACAAATAAATAAAATAAGATGTAATTAAATGGGAGGGAAAAAGTGGTGGTTTTTCTAACCAAGAACTAAAGTTTTAAAACTACACCCTAAAGATTAAATTTAGGGAACTTTTCCTCTAGATCTATCTTTGCAGAATACAAGATAATCAATGAAAAATCGTCTTGCTTTGGCATCAAATGTATCACGAACAATTAATAAAAATTAATTGGCACATACTCATGTGTCCTTAGTTATTGTTGTAAGACCAAAACGACATTGAGTACAAAATTAAAACAAACTCTAAACTTCCCGATTATTTATGCATTTACCCAAAAATAAAATTTAGAATGACAATCACAATATATTATATATTCTTGTATCTTCAAGAATCATTTTGAAAGCACATTTCATGTTAAAATACCTTCTTCTATTGTCCAATCTCCTCTCAGGCTGAGATCGCCAATCTTGTCAAACAAATTTGACAAGATTACCATAAAATTCATTATCTGATTGTTTGATAAACATGGAAATGCAGAAACAACTAAAACCTCAACTACAAAATTGAAACGATACCCAAAACTTCAGGATTAAGTTTAGATTTTTCCCCAAAATTGAAATTCAAAACGTACACTCTTCTACATAAAATTCAAGAACTGGATCAGGTTTTTGGCTTGGATGTTCTCATTAAATAGAAAATCAAATATAGTGGTCAGTAATTTCACTTTCATTCATTTGGGGAAATAGATATCACTTCCATATCTACCTAAATTTAAGAAACACGCCACCATTCATTGTATAAAAAATGTTGGTTTTCAAAAATATTGAGAGAGAGAGAGAGAGAGAGAGAGAATTCATTCTAATAAAATGAAAACAAACATATCAAAATCAGATTGAAATAATATTATAAATAGAATTTGTTATTTAAAAAAGTGTCTCAGACATCAATGGAACGATAAACTCATCTAAACCACGATCGACGATGAAAAACCATATCTAGAAATTTACCTTGAAAGCCCAAAACCGAAACCAAATCACGAATTTACATATATCTACAACAAATTAATCAAATGGATACTTCAGATCGACAAACAAAACCCATATCTACAAATTTATCTTGAAAAACCAAAACCGAAACAGAAATAGAAACCAAGATTGACTTACAAAGACCATATCTACATATTTACCGTGAAAAATTAAAACCAAAATGAAATCATGACTACACATATCTCTACACCCAATTAATCAATTGGATATTTCGGATAATGTGTTGCAAACCTTGGTAGCTCCGGAACAGAGGTGGATGAAATCCTCATAGTGATTGGGAGTTAAATAGCGTAGCCGAATTTCTTAGATCCATTGTAAATAATTGGTTTGAGATGATCTGAAGGGGTTGGGTGTATAACATTTAATGGGAGGATAAGAGGATGTCGTAGATTATGGGTTGCAAATGAGTAAATAAGGAGTTTAAAGACGATAAATGAAAGCATATTTTGTAATAAAGGATGTTGTTGTTGAGTTGAGATGAACGGGTCTGCGTAATAGAGAATGTAGAATCAGAATTCAGATGCTACTAATAAATGTTAAGTACTACTATGCCATGTGGCGTAATTTCTGTTGAAGACACCATTTTTAATATTACAAGATTTTAGCCCCGCGTGATGCGCGGGCGGTTTGTAAAACCTCATGTAAAGTATTTTGCATACAAAAAAAAGATGATGATGGAAATATTCATGCCAAACAATTCCACTGGAAGGGGTGAATTTATATTTAACACCACAAAACATGTAGAGAAAATGGTAAAATGTTCAATGAACTAAATCAAAATATACATATTAAATCTGCATTACACATATCTAATATAAATCCAAGTGCCTGCTCGTGTCAATAACAAAAAATATATGTATGTCTAACTTTCTTCCTACATGAGATCAAAGAAAGTTGTCTCTAGTTTCTAAGAGTAAATAATTTTCATATATATTATACCAATAACAACAAAAATAATTCATAATATTATAAAAATACAATACATGCCTCTTTATACTCCTATTAATATCACCACAACAAACCCACCAATACATACAAACATGTACGATCATATAATCTCTTTCTACATCATCCTTTCCGATGTCCAAACCGAAAGTACCCCAGTGATGGTTATGGCATAGCTTGGTATCCCAAAAATCTCCACTAGACTTTATCTCCTTTACATCGCATTAAAAAACTAAAATCTGAAACTGTGATATTGAGTTGTCACCGGATCTTCCTACTATAAGAAGTGCAATTGCTCAATATTATACAAAGATGTGAAGATAATGTCAGTTCACCTTAACCAACTCGCGAGCTCAGTTGCTCCGGCCAACAAATCCACCTCCCGAACCCGCTGCAAATCCATCGCTCAGGCCAACCTCCACAGCAACCTCTGTTCACCCCCGACGAAACCCAATAGCTCAGGCAAGCTACCTCCCGCCGGCGAACCCATAGTCCTTACCCACTTTTACTTTAAACCTGAACCAAAGCCCGGTTCTATCACCAGCCAGTGGCGGACCCAGGATTTTGAGCCGGTGGGTGCGAGAATGTGTAACGAAGGCCGGGGGTTCAGGGGCGGGAGCTCCCGAGGCAAATTTTTTAGGTTGTTTTTACTTTTTTTTTTTGCCATTTTTTAACCCTAAAAATGTTGATGTATTAAATAACTAAATTTGGACTCCTACTTTGTTCGTGATTTTTTTATATATAATATTTGAACATAATATTACCCTAAGAAACTAACAATGAGCAAGCTAATACTCGGGGGCTAAAAAATCTGGAAAATTTGATACAAATTAACTAACAAAATTTCAAAAAAATTAACTAACAAAATTTTTACACAAAATTTCATACAAACATAATATTACCCTAACAAAACAACATAGTTTTTTACCAAGTTTCATTCAAATTAAATTAAAATTTCACACAAATTTACTAACAAAATTTGAGCAACAATTTCATACAAATTAACTAATTTTATCAATATCAATATCCATAAAATTTTATCAACAACAACAAATCAATATCCATCATATGATATAATAAAACAATCTAAAAAAAATTACGTGGCAGCCGAGAGGAGGATTGGAGGTTACTGCCGGCAAGGCAGTGCCGTGCTGTCCGCCGGAGAGGCAGTGGCTGGCCGTAGTGGAGGGAGAGAAAAGATTCTAGGCAACTGGGTGGCGATGGGGCAGGGGAGAGGGAGAGGAGAGGGTTGTGTGTGTCGGCTGAGTTTGAAAGAGGGGGTGGGATGAGAATAGGTTTAGCAGGTTTTGGGTTTATATATGAATAGTTTATTTACATACCCACCCCAAGGTTTTAAAACTCTTATTTGCAAGCCTTATATTTTAAAATTTTACACAAAGATCCATAACTTTTTTCTTTACCCTATACTCACCGAAAATTCCTGAAAAGCTTGTGGGTGCGGCCGCACCCCTTCGGGATGGGGTGGGCCCGAACCTGTCACCAGCCAAACCCACCGACCCAAAACCTGATTAGCAGACCAACCATAGAAAATAATCAAAGAGTACAATACAATAGGGGAAGAAAGTGAGTAAAAAAAGTCGGATGGTTGTCTCATATTCGCTATATCTTCTTTCTCTGATAAGAGAAAGAATAGGAAAAGTCTGATGGAAGTTTGGATGGTTCATCTTGTCATTATGAATGTATATGATTTGGATATATAATTGAATAAAGTTTCGTTGAGAATAGAAGATAGATACAATGAAGCAGCCACGTGACAATCTTCAAAGAGGAGACACCAAAATTATATTTAAACTAGGTTTTAATCCCACGCGATGCATGAATTCTTTGTAATTTTTTTTATTAAAAAAATTGTACTTTTATTAAAAAAAATATTATTGATAAACTGTATGTTTCTTTAAAACAATACAATTTTATAAAAACGTAATTGTATTTATCAAAGTACGTATTTTAAAAAATATTGTAATTATTTATAAAACTGTATTTTTTAAGATAGAAACACAAATAGATAGATAAATTTAAAGGTTAGGTCTCACTAAAGATTTTGACTCATTTTGTGGCACATGAATTAGTCATGTCGGTATTAGTTCGTGTTTGGAATGATACTCCGTATATCCCAAATATGAACTAATACAGACACGGCTCGTAAATGCAAGAAAAAATGAGTCGAAATCATGAGTATTTGTACGAATTACTTTAATCCATTATCTCATATTGTGCAAAGGTAGACAATGCATTGAAGTAAAAATCAAGAACATTCATGTGATTTTACACTTAATATAACAGGCAAAGAGATTATGTTGCATTGAGATAAAGCTGGTTATTTTTACCAAAAAAGGGAAACTTTTTTTTTTTTGTTCTCCAGAAAATCAACACAGAGTTCAAATTCCAAATGTTCAAAATGTGAAAACCCGGAGCCAACCAAATCCCAGATTGCAACAGAAGAAACAAACAAAACAAATATTTTCCTACAAAAATCTCAAATTGGTTCAAAAGTTACAAAAAACAATAATTGAACAAATACCCACATAATTAAAATCCAAAAGATAGATACCCAGATGCAGAAATTGTACTTTTATGAGCGAAAGCGAGAGATCCAGTCCTCAAAGTAGAAATAAAAAAAAATAAAGGGTTTTGAAAAAAATAAAAGAATTTATAAGGATTTTACAGTAATTTAAAATGGGTTACCTTGAAATTGTGAATGTTGTGATCTAGTCTTGTTTGGTTGAGTTTGTCTTTTGACGGTTGTGTTGGGATCTGTGAAGGTTTTGTTGAAGTTTGTCTTCCAACAAATTGTGTATGCCATCTTCTCTCTCGTCTTGGCACTGAGGATCATTGGATAGTGTTTTTTACTTAGTTTTAATGGTTTGATGAAGGCAGTGTGTTGGTTTAGTTTTTGGCCAGATGAGTTTCTGCCATGGGAGCAAGAGATCATGAAAGCTATATGTACACGGAGAGAAGATAATGAGACTTTTTGGAAACTGGAAAGACAAACTACCTATACCTAGTGGAACAGAAGAGCATTTGATTTCTTTTGGAAATCGAAAAGACATAGAAGGCTAGTGGAATCAAATTAGGGTCCATTTGATGACACTTCAATTCCAAGGCAAATTTTAAAAAGTTAGAAAATTTCAAAATAGTTTTGACCGTTTGATAGCGAAAATTTGACTTGAAAATTTGTTTTCTATGTACAAGAGCCCTAAACACGATTTGCCACCCTAAGGTGGAAACCAATTCTTTGGGGGGGTCAGGTTTTTGTTTGCCACCTTTGGATGGCAAATCATTCAAAGTAATTTTTTTTTAAACTCAGTATATTTTATAATTATACAAATATATATAATTTATAAATTTGTAAATATATATATATTTTGTATATTTCATATATTTCGTATATTTTATATATTTTAGTATATATGTATATTTCATATATGTATATATTCCGTATATAATTATATATTTCATATATGTATATATTTCGTATATTTAATATTTTTCATATGTTTATATATTCCGTACATTTATATATTTTAGTATATACGTATATTTTATATATTTTAGTATATATGTATATTTCATATATTGCGTATATTTCATATATATATATATATATATTCCGTATATATTTATATATTTCATATATATATATATATTTCGTATATTTATATGTTCTGTACATTTATATATTTTTGTATATCATATATTTTATATATTTTTGTATATATGTATATTGCGTATATTTCATATATGTATATATTTCGTATATTTCTATATTCCGTACATTTATATATTTTAGTATATACGTATATTTTATATATTTTAGTATATATGTATATTTCATATATACGTATATTTTATATATTTTAGTATATATGTATATTTCATATATAGCATATATTTCATATATGTATATATTCCGTATATATTTATATATTTCAAATATGTATATATTTCGTATATTTAATATTTTTCGTATATTTATATATTTCGTACATTTATATATTTTTGTATACACTTATATTTTAGTGTATATGTATATTTCGTATATTGCGTATATTTCATATATGTATATATTCTGTATATATTTATATATTTCATATATGTATATTTTTCGCATATTTATATATTCCGTACATTTATATATTTTAATATATACATATATTTTTTATATTGCATATATTTTGTATATCAATATATTCCATATATGTACGTATTTTTTACCTTTATATATTTTGTACCTTTAATATATTTTGTATATTTTCCTATATTTCGTACTTTAATATATATTTTTAAATATTAATATATTTTGTATATTTTTCTAATATTTCGCACATTACATATATTTCATATATTTGGTTTATTTCTAATATTAATATATTTTGTTTATTTTTTTTAATATTTCATATATTTTTTATTTATTTCATATATTTCGTTAATTTGTTAAAATATATATATATATATATATATTCCGTAAACAAATTTTCCACAATTATTTCTAGTTTCCAACTTTTGTGTTTGATAGAAAAGATGGAAAAGTGACGATTTTCCAACTTGTATCAAATACACATCTGTTGGAAAATAATGATTTGCCTTGGAATTATTTTTCCTAGAATCATTTGCCTCGGAATCATTTACATTTTCTCACTTTCTTATCAAACAGGGCCTTAAATGAATTAACATCTTCTATTAAATTGATGACGCAAAGCAAACCAATTGTAGCCACCATTTTTAAATTAAGAATTTTACAAAATATCAATAGCCCCGGACAGATGGTTGTCATACAAGTGCTTGCAATGTAACAATTATAATAATTTATAACTTGCGGGGAAAAATACTCTTAGTTTACAAAGATGGAAAGTGTTCAAATCTAAGAAAACTAATCAAGATAGTCGGTTACTCATAATGTTTAAAGAGATAGCAAGTTCCCCATTAAAGGAGGCAGATGACTACCAGACAAATCCTTGCATCATTATAAATGTAGAAAATTAGAGAATAGAGAAAGGTCCCGAGTAAATATCCATGTCATAAGAATATGCAGTAGGGAAAAAAAGTAATGGTGTATAAATGGCTACATAAGTAGATATCTTTATTTATCTCTACCAGTTATCTGAGTTTATTTTGAGGGTCAATTATTAAATAGTCCCTACTATAAATATATATTTTTTAAAAAGGACACATATTTTTAATTTAACCCATTTAGTCCCTCAAACACTCAATATCCTCTTATTTTTAGAGGTCCGCGCCAGCGGCACTCCCTCTCCAAAATATGTGGCAAAGGACTTTTTGAGGCAAAATAAAAAAGTTTGGACTAAATGGGTATTAAAAAATGTCCGAGGGACTATTTGGTATATGTCCCTTATTTTAATACACAATTGGGAGAAATAATTCACCCACTATTCCCACTTGTCTCAACTTTCGGCTAAAAGAAAGGAAAATGATAACCCACTTGCAAAAGTTTTGACCGTTATAAACCCACTATAACATCCACTCTCCCACTTGAGTACCCCTTTGCTGCGTTCATTTTATAAGATGATTGGCTCTTCCGGCCAAAAAAATATACAGATAGAACAAGAAAAAAGAAGGGCTCAAGTGTGGTTTTGAAATGAAAAAAAAAACTTGAGTTTAGTTTTGGAAGAAAGAAAAATCGGGTGTTTTGGACTCAAAACAAAAATACTTCTTCTCTCCCTCTAAGACTGAAAATATTTTCTTCATGAAAATATTTTCTTCATGAAAATATTTATTTCCCAGTATATTTTTTAGAGCTTGGTTTCGCAAGCAGATTTTTGGAGAGCTTGTTTTGACAAGTATATTTTTTAGAGCTTGGTTTTACAAGCATGTTTTTTGAGAGCTTGGATTGACAAGAAAAAACAAATTCTCTTTCTCTCCCTATAAAAGCTATCAAAATTTTGTTTGCAAAACGAGTGTTGTTGTCCAAAATATTTTCGGATATTGAGAAATTTATTTGGACTGGGTGTTAGTATGCCATATAACTACAGTGCATGGTTATATGAGACAGAGATGTAATTCTGGGTTTGTGTTATCCTGGGGACGACGTGACTGTAGACTACCTGCACAAAGAGGGTAGAGTCGCGAAACGTCTTAAAGAGAGCGACCTAGTCCGCGACCCAACTCAAGAATCTTCTACGACAGAATTTAGTAAAAATTGAGGTAATATTGTTTATTTTTATTGTGCAATATTTATTTAGATTCAATGCATGTGGCTCATATTTGCGATAATCATATGAGGTAACAATTTAATTTTGAGTAGTAGACTGAAATAAAATAATGATTATATTTTTCGATTTCTCCATAAAACTCTTTGATGTGGTTTTTTAATCACAATATATAAATTGTTCCAACAATTTTAAGACGTATTATATCTACCATGGAGATCGAAAAATAATTTTTTTGGGGCTTATAAGATTATTTTTGTGATGCCTAAATGGAAAAAAGGTCAACAAAGTTTTTGTGCCTACAAATTATAATTTTGACCTTTTACCTCTAGAAATGACCGTTTAGCCCCCGAACTTCCATAATATTATATTTTGTGAAGTAGAAAAATAAATTTCAGTATTTTTGGTCAATTGGGAATCGATCAATAATTTCGTGAGAAATTAGAATTTGAACAATAATGAACCCCTTCATGAAAAACTTTTAAATAGGTCAATCCTATTTTTTAGTTATGAATGTGAAATATTATTTCACATAAGATGTTATTGTTGGAAATGGAATTGTATACCTTTTTAGACAATTCATTTTGAGCCACTTGTGGTTAAGAAAACAAATTAAAATTTGTTGTGTGAAATCAAATTGAAATTTGATAATTGATAACAAATGAAAATTCGTTATATGGAATCAAGTAAAAATTTGATATTCGGAAACAAATGAAAATTTGTTTAATGAAAACAAATGAACATTTGTTATACGGATTCGAAGGGTAATTAATAAACATTTGCTCCTTGCACTATGTTTACTACCAAATAAATATGTTCAAATATTTTTTGAAGTGTAGTTGATATTTTTCAACCGCACTAAAGTGATCGATGATGAAAAAAAATCAGAGATTTTTATTATGAATTTTCTTGGAATATGATCTCAATTTTTTTTGATGATATATAGACTGAAATTTCATGGATTTTGGCACGCATGTTTTATGATGAGATTATGAATATTTGGCTTCAGAATTTCTGAAAAAAGAGCTGTATATCTTTTATTATGATTTTTACAAATGTGATGCGAAGTGCTGAATATTTTAAACACCTTGTAGTAAAACAAGTTTATCTTAACTTGTACTTAATATTTTGTAGTGATTCCAATTTTGGATAAGATTGGACTCATTAAGGATGAATTCTAAAAAATTTCATAAATTTTCAATAAGCGGTTTGGTCTTGGTGAAATTTCAAACTTGAAGTTTTTTCCGTTTGAACAAATATTTTGGACAACATTTTCTTAGAAAAATGTATCATGTAGTGTTCCCAACGGATTCAAAATATTTTGAAGCCTTTATAAATTTCTTATTCGAGGATTTATGAAGTACTTAAAAAATTGGACACAAATTTAGGGAAGATAAATTTCATAGAAATTGTATAAGGACTTATACGAATTTTGAGCTTGAAGCGCAACCGCTAGAATTTTATATGAATAATTATTTGTGTTATTCATTTATATGAGTTGGAAAAGGTATATAATAAAATTGAATTCTACTATATTGGAATCACTTTGGTGTGCTTCATACGCGTGTAGAAATAATTTAGTTGGGTAAAATTATTTTAACCGCATGCTTAGTGTTGGAATAGAGGTTTAAACTCTAATACGAAGTATTATTGTATACATTGTGGAAAAATTGTATATTATAATTTTTTATGAAATAGATTTTATAATATATATGTGACTTTCAGACACTTGAAAATCTGAAATTATGACTAGAACGAATGAACATGTATTTTTTTTATTCGACGATACATGAAAGCATTAAGCATGTATTATTTTAAGAAATAAGAATAATTCTAATTTAATGTTGAAACTCTATAAGTTTAGATTCCATTTTATGAATTGAAGATATAGTGGGGGCACATTACATGTAGCTTCTCTATGCTATACCTAGAGAATAGTGGGGGCACTCAATCGATTACTTCTCAACTATAATTAAAGAACATTTAATAGAATCTGAAACTTTGGTTTTCAAGAGAACTCTTATTTTTTGAGTTGTGAGTTAAAAATAAAAACTTGCTTATGTTGTTGAATAGGACTTCAAAAAATCCTTAGAGAAGTCATGTCATAAATGATTGATTAAATTCCTTGGAATGAACTATAAATTATTTTATAATTGACTTATCTTATAACTTTAAGATAATAAGGTGTATACACACCATTTGAAGGAATATTGAGACCATTATCATTTATGAATATAAGCTTTGTTTAATAGCCGAAATTCATAAATATAACTTAGTTATACATGTTGCAAGTTAAATTATTCTCATGAAAATGAAGAAGCTTCATTTAATTGAATGCCATTGATATCATATATGATGTTGAGTTAAAAACTAAATATATATAATATTGTTTTTCGGATGGTGACCTATGTAAGGCAACTTGCATGGACCAACTTGAAGTTGAAAAATTAATGTGGAAGGCACCAATAAATGGCATGATATTTTGATAAATCATCAAATGAGAATAATATGAATTGTGTTTATTAGTAAGCATGTTGAAATAATGAATGCGCTCTTATTTATTATGCAAAAATTATTAGCTAATATTTGGTTATAATATTCTGTTGCCTAGAAAACCAAATTCATGTTAAATCAAAGTTTTAGCATAAAGAGTTTCAATGAAACAATAATATTACTTATTAATATTACAAGACTATATGGATCAATTAATTGATCGAGTACATTGAAGTACAAGAATATCTATTTATTAGATATATGCTTATTATGAACCATATTGTACTCCACATGATCCAAGTATAAGAACACTATATATAAGGATAAGAAAAGATGAATATGTGGACATTTTAAGTAGTCTCAACTGAGCTACTAAATACAGTTGACTTGGAATTTTTTTTTATGTGTGGGAGTACTATGAAGGTTTATAATTAAAAAAAAAGGAGGTGCATTCTTATGCTATTGAGAAAGGTTATGTGTTTTGATAAAAAAAAACACAAGCCTTGAATTGATTCTTAATCAATTAATGGATATGTGTCTAACACATGTTATGATGCTATTTTTTGGAACTCCAAGAAAAATTAATTATTGACACAATTAATGATGGACTTTATGGTGATACCATTAACTATGGCTAGTGCGGAAATGAAAGGTGGAAAGACCTATTATAAGATACCATTTATGGTATAGATTGATACCAATCATTTTATTCACAACAATAGAACCATGGCTATTGTAAAATTTTAGAACCGTTATTGTCACACCCCAAACCCAATATCCATACTAATCATTCATTATTAGAATAATTAAATCATAATCTTGAGCCCATTGGAAATATAATTCATCTATCCATATTTTACTGCATAATGTGCATAATCAACATAATATTATTCTTGTGCCATAACGAAATCAACATCATAGTCATAATTAGAGATTATACAATACTACGATTAACTATGATAAACTCAATCCATACTAAATCAATATATACAATGTATGAGTATATCAAAATCTTTAGTGTGACAACGATAAAATCTCCATACTTAAACCCCATCTCTTCTAACGGTGCAACTCTCAAGTTACCGGTCATATATTATCCTAGCTGGCAGCGTACAAACCTGAAATTTGTTAAAATATAAACTATAAGCATTAAGCTTAATGAGGTACTCCTTCCCTGCAATAGAATAACAATTCTATATCGAATATGTGAATATAAAATCTGAACAATCCTGCCCATTGGCAATAACAAATCCTGGAACATAAGTTCCAAATAATTCTGCCCATTGGCAATAACAAATCCTGGAACATAAGTTCCAACAAATCATTGGATCTTTGTCCAATTCCAATCCTGGATCATAAGACCCAACCAATCCTGGATATTTTAATATCCAAACAAATCCTGAATACCGAAGTATTCAAACAAATCCTCTCTTAGAGCTATATTCATATTTATATATGAAACAAATCATAAGTGCACTCACCTTGACAATTTAACTGGCTTTTCCCTTGCCTTTATCCGGTACTTGTTCAATCATCTCTTCTTCCCTTCCTATCATTCTTACAATATTAGTGTCATCATAAGAATATTAATAGTCCAAAGAATAACTTCAATCATAACTCAATTCATAAGCATCATATTATTCAATTCAAATCATTCATTAAAATGAAGTCCCATCTAGACTCAGGTTTTGTTATCTAACATATTCAAATTACAGCCCAAACCATTTTTAATTATTCTTGGTAATCCAATCCTTATTATATCAGTATTCCAATACAAAAGACGGTACATCATTTTAGGTCTCGTAGAGCAAGATATGCTCATTTCTTTACCACATGGCAAATCTGCCCTATAGGCCCTCTTATCGTTCCTTCAACTTCCACGAATTTCCATAATTTTTATACATCATAAGTTTATGTGATATTTCACCCAACATCAGTAAACATATTGAAAAATACAAAATTAAAGTTTCATAATTTTTAAGGTTCGTTTCCTATGTCAAGCAAAACACCGAACACATGGCGGGCATATTTTCACCCTTAGGGCAGATTTCATACCCGAACTTCAAACTCTCACCAAAGACTCATTTATTGGTATTTTATCATGATTCCGGATATGTCATACCTATATGAGTCTAGGTTAATCTCCAATTGGAATCAATCAATTCCAGTGAGTACACGAAAATATATGGAAGTTTGAATAAACAGAGTTTCTAAACAAAGCAATTTTAGGGTTTTGTACATTCAACTTAACTTAAACTTGCATATATCCATACATATGCACCCAAGCATGAAAGTTCAATAAAAATCAAGGATTTATATCATATAAATTGTAAATGAAAGAAAAATAGCAAGATTCATGGTTGGAATTACCTTAGGGGCTTTTTCGTAATTTTCTATGAATTTTCTTCAATTTTCTCCTCACTTTTTCTTCCTAACTTCCTACTTCTCTTTCCTTAAGCTTAAAATCTCTCATAGCTGCATTTTTGGATGAATAAAGAGGTAATTCTAAGGGTTTAAGGTCGGCCAAAGCCACCACCCTTCCCAACCAATGAGAATAAAACATTTGTTGTCATATTAAGACAAAATACTACTTAACGGATGGACTACTTTGCCCTTGTTTCGTAATTTGGGATAACTTCTCACTCGAACCTCCGTTTCACACACCGTTTGTTGTGTTACAACCATAACTCACTTGTCTACAACTATGTAGTTTTTACCTCAAGTCAATTGTTATGTCATAAAGGTCAAAACTAGCCTTAAACGTGAACATTCCTACCGAAACCTTCAAAATTTTGTATTTGTAACTAATTCGACATTTCATGCTTTTTGAAGGTAGGATTAGACTAAACATAATAAATTAACATCATATATATTAATAACACACTAATCATATCACATAAGCTAACCATGATTTAAGCATAATTAGTCGTAATTATATTCGGGTTGTCACAATTCTCCCCCTGTTAGGAAATTTCGTCCTCGAAATTGACATACCTTGGTTGTCCGAATCAAACAAATACGGATAACGTATTTTCATGCTATCCTCACTCTCCCACGTAGCTTCTTCCATGGAATGCCTTCTCCACACAACTTTCACAAGTGGGATCACCTTTGATCTCAATATTTGTTCTTTCCTATCGACGATAGCAAGCGGTTCTTCCACGTAGCTCAAATCTTCCTTCAACTCAATAGGTTGTTCCACCAATACATGTGAAGGGTCTGCTACATACTTTCTTAACATAGAAACATGGAAAACATCATGTAATCGAGCTAACTCCTGTTGTAATGCTAACTTGTAGGCAACCATCCCGACTTTCTCAAGAATTTCATAAGGTCCAATGTAGCGTGGACTTAATTTCCCTTTCTTTCCAAACCTCATAACTCCTTTCCATGGTGATATCCGAAGAAACACGTAATCCCCCTTCTGAAATTCTAAATCTTTTCGTCTCTTATCCGCATAACTTTTCTGTCTGCTTTGAGATGTTCTCATTCTATCTTGAATAATCTTCACTTTTTCAGTGGTGACTTCAATCAATTCTGGACCCTCTATCTTCCTTTCACCAACTTCACCCCAACATATTGGTGTACGACATCGTCTACCGTACAATGCTTCATATGGAGCCATACCAATAGTAGACTGAAAACTATTGTTATATGCAAATTCTATCAAAGGCAAATATTCATCCCAATTACCTTTGAAATCAAGCACACAGGCTCTAAGCATATCTTCCAAAATCTGTATTGTCCTTTCAGACTGCCCATCTGTCTGGGGATGAAAAGCCGTACTAAACTTTAAGTTAGTACCCACAGCATACTGCAAACTATCCCAAAATCTGGATGTAAAAGTAGGGTCCATATCTGAAACAATAGAAACAGGCGCCCCATGCAATCGAATAATTTCATTAACATACAATCTAGCATACCTATCAACTGTATACGTAGTCTTGACTGCTAGAAAATGAGCGGATTTGGTCAATCTGTCCACCACTACCCAAATCGAATCTGACCCCTTCTGAGATCGAGGAAGCCCAACTACAAAATCCATCGTTACATGATCCCATTTCCATTCCGGTATTGGCAATGGCTGAAGCAGACCAGTAGGTTTCTGATGCTACACTTTCACTTGCTGACATACAAGGCACCTAGCAACAAAATCAGCTATTTCCTTCTTCATATTATTCCACCAATAATGCTCCTTCAAATCCCTATACATTTTAGTTCTACCAGGATGCATAGTATAAATGGAATTATGAGCCTCATCTAAAATTTCCTCCTTCAATCCACCCACATTAGGCACACATAACCGTTGTTTATACAATAAAGTGTCATCATTCACAATACAAAAATCTTCAGACTTACCGTCTTGGACATCTTGTCGTTTCTTCTCAAGGAAAGGATCTTGACTTTGCAAATCATGAATACGGGTAGCTAACAAAGGCCTCACGCTTACATGAGCAAAGAATCTGTCCCCATCTGCTAGCTGGAATTCCACTCCCATCAATCTCAACTCCATAATATGAGCAACTCTAGCACATCGAATACAAGATAACCTGCCTGAAGCCTTTCTACTCAAAGCATCTGCAACTACATTTGCCTTTCCTGGGTGGTAGTGAATTGTACAATCATAATCTTTAATTAACTCCATCCATCGCCTCTGCCTCAAATTCAAATCCTTCTGAGTAAACAAATACTTAAGGCTTTGATGGTCAGTAAAAATTTCACATACCTCACCATATAGATAATGACGCCACAACTTCAAAGCAAACACAATAGCATCAAGTTCCAAATCATGTGTAGGATAATTACGTTCATGTGTATGCAACTGCCTAGAAGCATAGGCAATAACTTTACCATGCTGCATAAAAACACAACCTAACCCCTGATGTGAAGCATCGGTATAAACAACAAAACCATCTCCACCATGCGGAATAGTAAGAACAGGTGCAGTTACCAACCTCTTTTTCAATTCATCAAAACTATTTTCGCAATCAGAATTCCATTCAAACTTAACATCTTTCCGGGTTAGTTTAGTCATTGGTAAGGCAATCGAAGAAAATCCCTTAATAAACCTTCTATAATACCCAGCTAAACCCAGAAAACTCCTCACCTCAGTCACATTATTGGGCCTCTCCCATTTCAAAATAGCCTCTACCTTTTTAGGATCAACACATATACCATCTCCAGAAATAACATGGCCTAAAAATACAACTTGTGATAGCCAAAATTCACACTTGCTAAACTTAGCATACAACTTCTTATCTCTCAACAGATTCAAAATAGTTATGAGATGCTTTTCATGTTCAACCATATCATGTGAATAAATCAGAATATCATCAATAAAAACTATCATAAATGAATCAACAAAAGGATGCAGTACCCGGTTCATAAGATCCATAAATACAGCTGGAGCATTAGTCACCCCAAAAGGCATCACCAAAAACTCAAAATGACCATACCGAGTGCGAAAAGCAGTTTTAGAAATATCACTCTCCTTCACCCTCAACTGATGATACCCTGATCGCAAGTCTATTTTTGAAAACACTTTAGCACCCTGTAACTGATCAAACAAATCATCTATACGAGGTAAAGGGTATTTGTTCTTAATTGTACCTTTATTCAGTTGCCTATAATCAATACACAAACTCATGGTACCATCTTTCTTCTTCACAAATAAAACTGGCGCACCCCATGGAGATACACTAGGCTGTATGAACCCCCTATCAAGTAAATCTTGCAACTGAATCTTGAGTTCTTTCAACTCAGCAGGTGCCATTCTATACGGTGACATAGAAATAGGGGTTGTCCCTGGTGCTAATTCAATACTAAATTCAACTTCTCTTTCTGGAGGTAACCCTGGCAACTCACTAGGAAACACTTCAGGAAAATCCCTTACAATAGGAACATCAACTAATTGTAAAGCTCCCTTCTCAGTGTCAAGAACATATGCAATAAAACCCTCACAACCCTTACTCAATAATTTCCTCGTCTGAATAGCTGAAATGATGCAACTGGGAACAATTTTCCTTTCCCCCACAAATTTAAATTCAGGCTCACCAGGCATATTAAAAACAACTTCCTTACAGAAACAATCCATAGATGCATGATATTTAGATAACCAATCCATTCCCAGAATTATATCAAAATCAGAAATATCCAATGGAAGTAGATCTATAACTGTATCTCTAGCCCCCACAGTCAAAACACAATCACGAAAAGCATATTCAGCTACAACCATTTCCCCCATAGGCATATAAATACCCAACCCCCACATCTAAACGAGTACATGGTCTATTCAGGTATACAGCAAAAGCATAGGACACAAAAGAATGCGTGGAACCAGGATCAATCAAAACATAAGCACTTCTATCAGTAACAGAAAGTGTACTTGTCACCACATCTGGAGTAATCTGAGCTTCTTTCATTGTAAAAACTCGTCCACCTGTCCTGGAACTACTAGCTTGTCCTCTGCCCATACTTTTCACTGCACTGCCCGGAGATAACATTTTGCTTGCTACTTCACTATGTGCTGCTGGAGTCTCTGCCAATTGTGGACAATTCTTCTTAATATACCCCACTTTATGACAATGGTAGCATTCCAATCCCTTAAGCTTAGGACACTCAGATTTATAATGCCCTTCCTCTTTACAAAAGAAACATGTAACAACTCTTGTCGGTGCCTCACCCTTTCCTGACCTCCTAACCAGACTAGAAGATTCTCCACCCCTAGTATCTCTGCCAAATCTCCCCAGACCTCTACCACTATCTCCACCACCTCTCTGAAATTTATGAGGTTCCATCTTAACACTTCCACCCTCACCTCCCTTAAAGTGAGATGCGTCGAATCTACTCTTTTTAAAACTCTCTCTACTTGCCACCCCTTGGTTCATTTGTCTTTCTGCTATCGTGGCTTTGTTTACCAGAGAATCATAATCTTCTAACTCATAAGTGGCCACTCTATTTTGAATAGGCCAAATCAGTCCATCTTGAAATTTACTACATTTATCTTCTTCCTCCTGCACATACTTAGTAGCAAATCTAGACAAAGCAGTAAATTTAGCATCATACTCCCTCACAGACATGTTCCCTTGGGTTAAATTTATAAACTCCCTCAGCTTCTCCCTCCTATAGACCTTAGGGAAATACTTAACATACAAAGCTTTAATAAATTCAGCCCAAGTAATAACACCAGTACTTTCCATTCTGGGCACCAAATGGTTGCTGGCTTCCCACCAATATTTGGCCTCTCCTTTCAACTTAAACACAGCTAGATTCACTTTCTGGTCATCCGGAACTTTTATAACTGCAAAGATAGTTTCTAGATCCCGGACCCACATCTCGGCTTCTGTAGGTTCAACTGACCCTGTATATTCTGGAGGATTCAACTTCAAAAACTTCTCATGCATGGAATCTTTCATTTCCTTCCTTGCCTCTTTCTCAATCCTGGCCACGGTCTTTGATTCTAGATATCTAGCCTATTGTTCTGCCATTTGCGCCATATTTCTTTCTTGTTGCTCTGCCATCCTCATCATTGCTTGTGCCATTATTTGCATCTCTGTAGGTTGCTCTTGATCTCTAGCCCTTCCAGCAACACTTTGCTCTACTTCAGTATTCTCTGCACGAGAAGCCACTCCCTCTTCTCTATGTTGTCCATTCCCAGGTTCCATATGGAATTATCTGTAATACAACAAAGTTCTAACAACCAATATAAACAGTTTATACTACTAAACTATTGGTTAGTACATAAACAATTCATAAATATCAAATCAACTCAATACTGCCATATAACCGTCACACACGTCCAGAATTAATAACTACGCTCTGATACCACTAATTGTCACACCCCAAACCCAATATCCATACTAATCATTCATTATTAGAATAATTAAATCATAATCTTGAGCCCATTGGAAATATAATTCATCTATCCATATTTTACTGCATAATGTGCATAATCAACATAATATTATTCTTGTGCCATAATGAAATCAACATCATAGTCATAATTAGAGATTATACAATACTACGATTAATTGTGATAAACTCAATCCATACTAAATCAATATATACAATGTATGAGTATATCAAAATCTTTAGTGTGACAATGATAAAATCTCCATACTTAAACCCCAGCTCTTCTAACGGTGCAACTCTCAAGTTACCGGTCATATATTATCCTAGCTGGCAGCGTACAAACCTGAAATTTGTTAAAATATAAACTATAAGCATTAAGCTTAGTGAGGTACTCCTTCCCTGCAATAGAATAACAATTCTATATCGAATATGTGAATATAAAATCTGAACAATCCTGCCCATTGGCAATAACAAATCCTGGAACATAAGTTCCAAATAATTCTGCCCATTGGCAATAACAAATCCTGGAACATAAGTTCCAACAAATCTTTGGATCTTTGTCCAATTCCAATCCTGGATCATAAGACCCAACCAATCCTGGATATTTTAATATCCAAACAAATCCTGAATACCGAAGTATTCAAACAAATCCGCTCTTAGAGCTATATTCATATTTATATATGAAACAAATCATAAGTACACTCACCTTGACAGTTTAACTGGCTTCTCCCTTGCCTTTATCCGGTACTTGTCCAATCAGCTCTTCTTCCCTTCCTATCATTCTTACAATATTAGTGTCATCATAAGAATATTAATAGTCCAAAGAATAACTTCAATCATAACTCAATTCATAAGCATCATATTATTCAATTCTAATCATTCATTAAAATGAAGTCCCATCTAGACTCAGGTTTTGTTATCTAACATATTCAAATTACAGCCCAAACCCTTTTTAATTATTCTTGGTAATCCAATCCTTATTATATCAGTATTCCAATACAAAATACGGTACATCATTTTAGGTCTCGTAGAGCAAGATATGCTCATTTCTTTACCACATGGCAAATTTGCCCTATAGGCCCTCTTATCGTTCCTTCAACTTCCACGAATTTCCATAATTTTTATACATCATAAGTTTATGTGATATTTAACCCAACATCAGTAAACATATTGAAAAATACAAAATTAAAGTTTCATAATTTTTAAGGTTCGTTTGCTATGTCAAGCAAAACACCGAACACATGGCGGGCATATTTTTACCCTTAGGGCAGATTTCATACCCGAACTTAAAACTCTCACCAAAGACTCATTTCTTGGTATTTTATCATGATTTCCGGATATATCATACCTATATGAGTCCAGGTTAATCTCCAATTGGAATCAATCAATTCCAGTGAGTACACGAAAATATATGGAAGTTTGAATAAACAGAGTTTCTAAACAAAGCAATTTTAGGGTTTTGTACATTCAACTTAACTTAAACTTGCATATATCCATACATATGCACCCAAGCATGAAAGTTCAATAAAAATCAAGGATTTATATCATATAAATCATAAATGAAAGAAAAATAGCAATATTCATGGTTGGAATTATCTTAGGGGCTTTTTCGTAATTTTCTATGAATTTTCTTCAATTTTCTCCTCACTTTTTCTTCCTAACTTCCTACTTCTCTTTCCTTAAGCTTAAAATCTCTCATAGCTGCATTTTTGGATGAATAAAGAGGTAATTCTAAGGGTTTAAGGTCGGCCAAAGCCACCACCCTTCCCAACCAATGGGAATAAAACATTTGTTGCCATATTAAGACAAAATACTACTTAACGGATGGACTACTTTGCCCTTGTTTCGTAATTTGGGATAACTTCTCACTCGAACCTCCGTTTCACACACCGTTTGTTGTGTTACAACCATAACTCACTTGTCTACAACTATGTAGTTTTCACCTCAAGTCAATTGTTATGTCAAAAAGGTCAAAACTAGCCTTAAACATGAACATTCCTACCGAAACCTTCAAAATTTTGTATTTGTAACTAATTCGACATTTCATGCTTTTTGAAGGTAGGATTAGACTAAACATAATAAATTAACATCATATATATTAATAACACACTAATCATATCACATAAGCTAAGCATGATTTAAGCATAATTAATCGTAATTATATTCGGGTTGTCACAGTTATCATAACGGTAAGAGAGATAAATATGTCGTAATCACAACATAGTTGTAGAATTTAAAACTAATGAGTTGTGTGTGTGTCAATTATGTTCGGACTGATGAGAATAGAACCTGACTTATCCTTTGACGAAAGGACTAGTGCAGTAGAAGGTGTTTAACACCTAGAAAGGGATCGGACTAAAGCATGTTGATATTAAATCATTTGTGGTGGTAACCCAACTTATAGACTAGAGATCCCAAGAAATAGGTTCAAAGGGTAATAACAAGTCACAGTGATATGGGTTGAATAATGCTAATTATTGTTTATGAGGTTTTACTCCGAGTCCATCCCTATGGAGCATGATATCCTGAAGTGAGTTAAGGTTGAGTTAATTATCACTCTTAATGATGATCTATAGCTCTATTTTGAGTGGGGTACCTAGCTACAGGAGTATCCTTGATAGACTCACCTATGTGGATGTGAAAGTATGGCCGATTCCTATGGTAATTTTGGGGAAATTCCCTAGAGCGTTCACATACTAGGATATAAGCACATGTTCGTAACGTGCTATCTTGAGGACTACACCCAAGTAGGGTTGTGTGTGGGATGTTGTCATAGATAGAGTTCAAAACTACGAGTTACTCTAGTATAATCTGAATCATCTTTACTACGCAAAGGTTCAAGTCGAAAGATACATTTACTTATGTACAATTCTATTAATTATTATTGCTCAATAATTTTAAAAAAATAAAATAAAATTTACAATTGGGGGATTGTTTCTAATGAGTGTGTTTTAAAATCCAAGTGGGGGATTGTTATCAGAGTGTATTTTAATACATAATTGGGAGAAATAATTCACCCACTATTCCCACTTATATCAACTTTCGACTAAAAGGAAGGAAAATGATAACCCACTTGTAAAAGTTTTGACTGTTATAAACCCACTATGACACCCACTCTCTCACTTGAGTACCCCTTTGTTGCCTTCATTTTATAAGAGGATTGGCTCATTCGGCCAAAAAAATATACAGAGAGAACAAGAAAAAAAGGTCTCAAGTGTGGTTTTGAAATGAAAAAAAAACTTGAGTTTAGTTTTGGAAGAAAGAAAAATCGGGTGTTTTGGATTCAAAACAAAAATACTTCTACTGTCCCTCTAAGACTGAGAATATTTTCTTCATGAAAATATTTATTCCCTAGTATATTGTTTAGAGCTTGGTTTCACAAGCAGATTTTTAGAGAGCTTATTTTGCCAAGTATATTTTTTAGAGCTTGGTTTGACAAGAGGGGCAAAATCTCTTTCTCTCCCTACAAAAGCTGTCAAAATTTTGTTTGCAAAACGAGTGTTGTTATCCAAAATATTTTCGGATATCGAGCAATTTATTTGGACTGGGTGTTAGTATGCCATATAACTACAGTGCATGGTTATATGAGGCAGAGATGTAATTCTGGTCTTGTTTTATCCTGGAGACGACATGACTGTAGACTACCTGCACAAAGAGGGTAGAGCCGCGAAACGTCTTAAAGAGAGCGACCTAGTCCGCGACCCAACCCAAGAATCGTCTACGACGGAATTTAGCAACAATTGAGGTAATATTTTTTATTTTTATTGTGCAGTATTTATTTGGATTCAACACATGCGGTTCATATTTGCGATAATCATATGAGGTAACAATTTAATTTTGAGTAGTAGACTGAAATAAAATAATGATTATATTTTTCGATTTCTCCATAAAACTTTTCGATGTGATTTTTTAATCACAATATATAAATTGTTCCAACACTAACTTCAACTTGTTTAAGGTATTTTAGCAAACACATTATAAGCAAATGTGATACTCATCTCCATTTATTTTCATACATATCCTAGACAAACTAATGAAAAAAATAACTTCCAAAATTTTTCCTATCCGTTAGTCACTTGCCAAACCCAATACGAACTAAATTTTATACAACACAAAAAATGTGGTGTGAAACAATAGTATATGTAAATTTACAATACAGTATAAACAATTCATTCCATCCATTCGTCAATAGAAAATTCTATTAACAAATGAAATACAGAACTACAAAATTGACTTCCTTTTGATCCTTTTTTACAAAAACCAAGAACAAAACACCTTAGAAAATTTAATCAAATTCTAAGCAATCTTCCCGGGGGACTTGGTAGCCTTAGAAGGAGACTTAGGTTCAATCTACCCTACCTGCTACGCCCTTCTTCCCCTTACTAGAAGTATCCATCTCTCGCCAAATTTACTTAAAGAAAACTTAACTTGAGAAGAAGTGGGATAAAAATTATCTGAGCAGTAGATGTTGATGTATATTTACAATACAGTAATATAAGTATAATTACTCAAATTGTTGCCTGAATAGTAATCGTCGCCAATCCTCAATGCTGTTCGACTTTGTGGTAAGAACATTCACCTCTATTTTAAAAACACAAAATATATAGTTGCATTACGAAATAAAAAATATAATAGGAATCTTTATTGCAGATTTTAAAATTTAAATAATACGAGATGGACTGTTTCTGAAAAAATGATAAAATTTCCAAGATGTGAAATTTCAAATCTCCAACAAATCAACACCTTTAGTCTCACGTAAATCTCAATGAAATCCCTCCAACAAAATGATAATCACTCCTCCAATTGTTTTTGTTGAATTACCTTTCTTGGGAGATGAAGACTGATATGTACAAAATTCATTCATGCTTAAATAATTTATTTTTTGAACACCTTTATTAAAAAACCTCTAAAAAATGTTAAAATGAAAGTAATCATTATTGTCCTATGTATTTAACACTTTGAGAAAGAAAAAATAACAAAAAATAGACCAAAGAATGTAAGGACATTTTTCTCATGTCCAACATGTTATATTTGTGTATGTCGTACGCCGCTACATTTGGCACGTCACCTCACGATCTCACATGACGACCTCTATCCGAATTCCGGGAATCAAGCATTCAACATCTCCATTAATGTGTCCCACATCTGCCTCAATGACTTCACGTTCCACAATTTTAGGGACTTAATGCAAGTGGTACGCAAGGGAAGTCAAAACAGTGAAAAAAGGCACGATAGGAGAGTTCAAGGGCATTTTCGTAATTTCACATCCATAGTTTGGAGGTCTGGTCAACTAGAAAGTTGAATAGCTCGCCGTAACGAAGATACTGGAAAAAACGGCACCTCAATCCGAGCTACGGTGAAGGAGTTATGACCTTTTGAAGATAGAGACAATTCCTTAAAGAATGCTGTTTTTTTTGTACGCTGGATAGAATTTTAGAGTTTTAAGAACGTGGGACTCTTCATATTTTTTCCTTTAAATACCAACTTCGGGGGAGTTGTTTTGCAAGACTTTAGGAGACGAATTTGAGAGTCCAAATACATCTAGTCTTCATATTTTTGAGTCCCAAGACTCATGTTTTGATTCACACATCCTTGCCAAACATTTGTGAATCCTTTTGCAACCCAAGAACACAACTTTGGTTTGTTCAACCCTTGTGGAGGAGACCGTTCTTCTTCTTCATTGCAGCCCTACTGGAAAGGGATAATTCCAGCCGCGACTACAGAATCCGATACCCGAGGGTAATTCTTAGTCAACTTGTATTTTCATTGTAATCCGATTGTAAGCCGTTTTCTTACAAATTATAGTGAAAATAAATGGTTTTGCCCTTGAGGGGGATTTTTCCTTAATTGCATGTGTTTGAATGTTCTTGCATAGATTATCTATTTATTCAATCACATACTGCTGCATTTTTAGGGTTTGTTTGTGTTAAAAGGGTTTTATATATAATTTGATCATTTGAACGAGAGCACACACGTTCTCAAATTGGTATCAGAGCAGGTTACGCTAATCTATCGCGTATTCCTTTTTCCGCAAAATTTTTCTAAAAAAAATATCAATTTTCTGATTTTTTTTTTTTTAAAAAGTGTGTGTTCAAATGGAGAAGTCATATTATAAAATGCCTGTTTTTGACGGAACAAATTATGCTTATTGGAAAGCCCGTATGAGGTCGGCTTTAAAAGCCATTGATGAACGTGTCTGGATTTTAGTTGAACGAGGGTGGACTCCTCCCACCGTGACTGTTGATAATGTGACCAACTTGAAACCTGACATTTCTTGGACCGATGATGAATTTAAATGGTCATCTTTTAATTCTAAAGGTCTAAGTGCCATTTCTGGGTCTGTCACACCTGATGAGTTCAAACGCATAATGACGTGTACCACGTCAAAAGAGGCATGGGATGTTTTACAACTTACCCATGAAGGAACTAATGCTGTGAAAGAGTCTAAGTTGCAAAACTTAACAACTCAATTTGAAACAATCACCATGCATGATT
Source organism: Sambucus nigra (assembly GCA_949130495.1). NCBI lineage: Eukaryota > Viridiplantae > Streptophyta > Magnoliopsida > Dipsacales > Adoxaceae > Sambucus > Sambucus nigra. The sequence goes on from OX422223.1 coordinate 419,020,782, forward strand.
CTGAATGCTTTGATGAATTTTATGCTAGACTTTCTGACATTGTGAATACTAGTTTTAATCTTGGTGAACATATTCCGAATGCTAGAGTTGTTAAAAAGATTCTTCGTTCTTTGCCTAAGCGTTTTATCCCTAAAGTCACTGTGCTAAATTCTATGGGTAATTTAAATACGCTAAAATTGGAAGAACTTGTAGGAGATCTGCAAACTTATGAAATTGATATGTTCCCTAAAAATGCTAAATCTAAAGATAAGGGAATTGCTCTTAAAGCCCAAGAGAGAAGGAGTGAGGGGTCTGCTAGAAAGAGGGTAGAGTCATCTAGAAAGAGAGAGACTGACACGTCAGATTCTGAGTGCGACTTTGACTTAGATGATTTGGCTCTTTTCGCAAAAAATTTCAAGAGGATTCTCAAATTTAAGAAAAATGGCAATTTTAAAGATAAAAAGAAATTTGAGAAAAATAAGTTTGAAAAGAAAAATGAAAAAGATTCCAAAAATCCTCCTCTGAAAGAAAGTGAGAGATGTTTTGAGTGCGATGGAAGGGGTCATAGAGCTTTTGAGAGTGCCAATCGTCTGAATAGAGAGAAAGGGAAAGCTGTCCTTAATGCTACCCTTAGTGACGACAGTGAGGTCGAGACGGTGGATTCAGGAGATGAGTCACCGCATGAGTGTAACTTCACCGCATTCATGGCCAGCCATGTGAGCACTCCTAGTTCTCCTCACGACGTTGAGGATGATGCTTCACAGGGACACCTCGACAGTGAGATCGATGTGAGTGAGGGGGAGGATGACATAAGTGAGAGCGAGAGTGATATACAACGCGCCTACGCTGAGTTATATTCTGAGTCTTTTAAAACTAAAAAGCGTAACAAGGCGTTAGTTCTTAAGATCACCTGCTTAGAGGAAGATTTAAAGAAAGCAAGAGAAAGAGAGTTCTCCACCTGCACCGCCCTGAGAGAGAGAGATTCTACTTGTGTTGAGAATGAGAATTTGTTTAGAGAGAGAGAGAGAGTGTTTTAGAGAAAGAGATAGGGGACTTGATTAAGCAAGTGGCTAGTCTTACGAGTCAGCTCCATTCCTCCGTGGAGACTCGGAAGAAACTTGAAGCCCTTGTTGCCCAGCTGACTCATGATCTTGAGAAAGCACGGGAAGTCAAGGTTCAAATCGAGGACAGATCTGGGAAGATGGGAAAGATGCTCCTCGGCCCCGCTTTAGGTTTTGGTGATCGTTAAGGAATTGGATATGATGGTGCCTCCACGTCCCAAATTGCACCTGGACCAGTTCCTGAGTTTACTACAACTCCTTATGGTCACCGTAAAAAACCTCGTAGGAGAGTTCGACCAAGAAAAGCAAACCAAGGTCCGCCTTTGACTGTGCTCTTTTGTACTTATTGCAAAAGAAAAGGCCACCTTAGGGAAACTTGCTATAGCATGGGTCGGACACGACGTACTACTGCTCCACCACGTCATACTGATGAGTTTTCTAGTCTGAGAGAGCGAGTTGAGTTCTTAGCTGCCACTTCTCAGAGTTTGATGGAAGAATTCAGACGGATGTCTTTGCCGTTAGTGAATGCTTCTCACATTCCAGCTAAAACCAACAACAACAAAGGCAAACAAAAGGTTACCACTGCTTGGGTACCGAAGAAAGATAAAAAGGCTTTTGTTGTTCATGTTGCTCTCAAAGCACATAATACCTCACAGTGGTATTTTGACAGTGGGTGCTCCAGACATATGACAGGTGATGCCTCATTTTTTACATCTCTTGAGGATTATCAAGATGGCAGAGTCACCTTTGGAGATGGGAGCAAGTCTAGCATTGTAGGACGAGGTACTGTAGAGTTACCAGGATTTCCTAAGCTAGAAAATGTGTTGTACGTCAAAGGTTTAAAAGTGAACCTTCTCAGCATTAGCCAGCTGTGCGACACTGACTTTGCAGTAAAGTTTGACCGGGACGCGTGTAATGTCTACAATCAAGCCGGTAAACTTTTGATGCAAGGGGTGAGGACTGAGGATAATTGCTATGGGACTGAGCCCACATCCTCACTTGTCTGCAATAGCGCCACGATCACTCCTATGGATTTGTGGCATCAACGTCTAGGTCACGTGAACGTTAGAGATTTGACTCGTTTAGCTAAAAAGGACCTAGTACGTGGCTTACCATCTCTTGGAAAGTCAACTTCGACCGTTTGTGGACCCTGTCAGTTGGGAAAACAAATTCGTAGTCCTCATAGGAAGTTACATTCCATTACCACCTCTCGTGTTCTGGAGTTGATTCACATGGATCTTATGGGTCCCACTCGTACTGAGAGTCTAGGTGGTAAGAGGTACATCCTCGTGATGGTAGATGATTTCTCCAGGTACTCCATTGTAGGTTTTCTGAGAGAGAAATCCGATGCTGTAGAGTTTTTAACCACCAAGTGCCGTGTCCTGCAAAATCAACACGGAGTCACTATTAATAGGATACGTAGTGACAACGGCACTGAATTTAAGGATGCAAAAGTAGATCTTTATTGTGATAGCCTTGGGATCAAACATGAGTTTTCTGCTGTGAGAACTCCTCAGCAAAATGGGATTGTTGAGAGAAAGAATAGAACGATCCAAGAGATGGCTAGATCTATGCTCCTAGGTCGTAAAGTTTCTAGGAGATTTTGGGCAGAGGCAGTGTCTACTGCATGCCACACGGTGAATAGGGTTTATTTGCGTCCACACACACTACAGACACCTTATGAGTTGTGGACCGGAAAGAAGCCCAACCTGGAGTATTTCCGTGTTTTTGGGAGTAAATGCTACATCCTACGGGATAGAGAGCAATTAGGAAAGTTCGACTCCCGGAGCGACGAGGGAATATTTCTAGGATATTCATCGAATAGTAGAGCGTACCGGGTATTTAACCTGAAGAGCTCTAGGGTTATGGAATCAATAAACGTTACCGTGCAAGATGACGAACCTTCGACGGTTATTGATCCTAACCTTCAGTGTGAGGATGAGGATTGTTCTGACAGTGATTTACCTGTTCCTCTCTCACACTCTGTGGACCCTACTCCTGTGTTAGGGGACACACCTGCTTGGGTTCGCAAGAGTCATGACCCTTCCGCCATTGTTGGTGATCCCACTCTAGGGGTCAAGACTCGTGCTCAGCTAGATAACGTTGTTAGCCATCTTTGCTACACGTCCAAAGTCGAGCCCAAGAACCATAAAGAAGCACTCAAGGATGAACACTGGATATCTGCTATGCAGGATGAGTTGCTTCAGTTTAAAAAGAATAATGTCTGGGAATTAGTCCCCCGACCTAGTGAGACTAATGTGATAGGTACCCGGTGGATTTTCAAGAACAAAATGGATGAATATGGTACCATAATCAGAAATAAGGCTAGGTTGGTCGCTCAAGGATACACACAGATAGAGGGTGTAGACTTTGGGGAGACATTTGCTCCTGTTGCGAGGCTTGAGTCCGTCCATCTTCTGCTCGCCATCGCATGTCATCTGCGCTTCAAGGTGTATCAGATGGATGTCAAGAGTGCCTTTTTGAATGGCATTCTACAGGAGGAGGTTTATGTGGAACAACCAAAAGGGTTTGAAGACCCTCAGCACCCTGAGCATGTCTACTATCTGAGGAAAGCCTTGTATGGTTTGAAGCAAGCACCCCGTGCTTGGTATGAGAGGCTTACTTCCTATCTCTTAGCTCGTGGCTTCAAGAGAGGGGGAGTAGATATGACGTTGTTCGTCAGGAGAGATGACGGTGCTATTTTGGTTGCCCAGGTCTATGTGGACGACATAGTATTTGGATCCACATGCTCCCAACATGCTCACCACTTTGAGGAGGAGATGAAAAGTGAGTTTGAGATGAGCATGGTTGGTGAGCTTACATTCTTCCTTGGTCTCTAGGTTCGTCAGCTAGAGGATGGGATGTTCATATCCCAATCAAAGTATGCTAGAGACCTAGTGAAGAAATTTGGTTTAGACTCCGCTAAGCATGCACGTACACCTATGAGTACCACTACCAAGCTTAGTAAGGACACTTCAGGCAAGGACGTAGAGCAAACCTTATATCGGAGTATGATAGGTAGTCTTCTCTACTTGACTGCCAGTCGTCCCGACATCGCCTTTAGTGTTGGAGTCTGTGCGCGATATCAGGCATCCCCAAAAGAGTCACATTTACTTGCTCTAAAACGTATTATTAAATACGTGAGTGGGACTCTCTCATACGGGATTTGGTATTCCTTTGATACCGATGACCTTCTGTCCGCCTATTCGGATGCCGATTGGGCTGGGGATGTAGATGGATGTAGGAGCACTTCTGGTGGGTGTTTCTACTTTGGTTCTGCTCTTGTCTCCTGGCTGAGCAAGAAGCAAAATTCCATCTCTTTGTCCACTGCGGAGGCTGAGTACATAGCCGCCGGGAGTTGTTGCACACAACTCTTGTGGATGAAGCAAATGCTGGAGGATTATGGGATATCACAGGACACCATGACCATTTCCTGTGATAACACGAGCGCGATACACATATCCCGCAATCCAGTTCAGCATTCACGCACAAAACACATCAGGATACGTGAGCACTTTATTCGTCAGTTAGTTGAAGAGAAAGTCGTATCCCTGAGTTTTGTTCCTACCGACCGTCAGTTAGCCGATATTTTCACGAAACCTTTAGATGCCCTTAGATTTGAGAGTCTTAGGAAGTCTTTAGGGATTTGCACAGTTGACTGAAGGGTTGGTCTATGTCTAGAATAGGATGCTTCTTCATGTTCATATCATATGCTTTCTATTGCTAGTCTGTTCTATATGTACCATTGCTTAGTTGTACAGCTTGGTTTATTCTTTTTGCTTTTTATATTTCTTTTGAAAAATACAAAAAGATTTTCTTTATTTTGTTTAAGAAAAGCACAAAAAGGTTTTATTTTTTTTTGATAAAATTTTTAAAAGACCAAAAAGATTTTTGTATTTTTTTGGATGAGCATTTAAGATAGCCAAGTCACACCTTCATTCCATATCTTCATGTGACTGTTTGATAGAGATTTGAGAGGCTACATCATTTCATCCATGTGCTTTACATTGTATGGAGTCTTTGAGATGTAATTCGTGATATCTTCCTACATGTTTGACTCCTATATCCTTTATTTCACACATGCACGGCTATATTTAATTGTTGCACTTGTCAATCTCATGTTGGCTTGAGTGTTTCCATCTCAATCCTGTCTATACAATGTATAAAATGCGATAAAGCTTGACAGATTGGAATGCATGTAAAAACCGTTTTGGTGAGACTGTGTGTTTTTGTATAACGGGGAGGGGCTGCGAAAGGTAATCATCTATCCTTTGCGCAAAAGCCACCGTTAAAAAGGACCTAAAAAATGGAGGAATTTTAATATCCGAGGTCCAAAGAGGATAAAAGAGCCCAAAAAAAAATTTACAGGCAATAAAAAGCAATTCATACCAAATATGGGCCACTTAGGTTTCACTATCAATTCTCTAAAGTTTGAGAATTTAGAATGCCTCTATTCAAAATTATATCTGAGGGAGTTTGGTTGGAGAATTTTAAACGGGTTTGCACTTCCTTGAAAGCCTTGAAAAAGCATAAAATCATTTTGGACGTTATTGGTGTGAAAATCTCTTTGAGCTTTGATTTGTTGATTTGATTGAGTCAATACCTTATATTGTCACTATTTTACACCAAAGGAAGCATTTGAGTTCATTCGCTAGGAATATCCAATATTCATCGTGCACATATGTCATGTTTGTATGCATTGATTTTCCTATCGAATTTGATCACACCACTTCATTAACGCTATCATCGACTTGGTTGCTTTGTGTTCATTCATGGTGTGATTTTATACTGGTGACACCCCGCATTTACTTATTTGATCGTTTCTCTCATTGGTCTATTTGGGGACATCATAAAAAGGGGGAAAATGAATTATCTTATTATGGGGGAGTTTTTTGAAATTTGAGTTGTTCATAAATTTGTATATATGTTTATCTCACTTCAAACTCGATATGTCACGTGGTATTTGCCTTTATCTCATGTGTGTAGGTACTACATGGATTATCATTGGATTGCACACCCTGATGAGAAAAGCGTTGAGATTCCTGAAGAATTGAAGAACAAACGATGAAGACTATTCATTTGTACCTTTTCCAGTTTTGGGTTCATGGGAGGGTAGATTTGTATAGGCAACTTCATATTTGATAATTCGGATTTTTTATGTATGTACCGGCATAGACATAGGGGGATATTTGTAAGGACATTTTTCTCATGTCCAACATGTTACATTTGTGTATGTCGTACGCCGCTACATTTGGCACGTCACCTCACGATCTCACATGACGACCTCTATCCGAATTCTGGGAATCAAGCATTCAACATCTCCATTAATGTGTCCCACATCTGCCTCAATGACTTCACGTTCCACAATTTTAGGGACTTAATGCAAGTGGTACGCAAGGGAAGTCAAAACAGTGAAAAAAGGCACGATAGGAGAGTTCAAGGGTATTTTCGTAATTTCACATCCATAGTTTGGAGGTCTGGTCAACTAGAAAGTTGAATAGCTCGCCGTAACGAAGATACTGGAAAAAATGGCACCTCAATCCGAGCTACGGTGAAGGAGTTATGACCTTTTGAAGATAGAGACAATTCCTTAAAGAATGCTGTTTTTTTTGTACGCTGGATAGAATTTTAGAGTTTTAAGAACGTGGGACTCTTCATATTTTTTCCTATAAATACCAACTTCGGGGGAGTTGTTTTGCAAGACTTTAGGAGACGAATTTGAGAGTCCAAATACATCTAGTCTTCATATTTTTGAGTCCCAAGACTCATGTTTTGATTCACACATCCTTGCCAAACATTTGTGAATCCTTTTGCAACCCAAGAACACAACTTTGGTTTGTTCAACCCTTGTGGAGGAGACCGTTCTTCTTCTTTATTGCAGCCCTACTGGAAAGGGATAATTCCAGCCGCGACTATAGAATCCGATACCCGAGGGTAATTCTTAGTCAACTTGTATTTTCATTGTAATCCGATTGTAAGCCATTTTCTTACAAATTATAGTGAAAATAAATGGTTTTGCCCTTGAGGGGGATTTTTCCTTAATTGCATGTGTTTGAATGTTCTTGCATAGATTATCTATTTATTCAATCACATACTGCTGCATGTTTAGGGTTTGTTTGTGTTAAAAGGCTTTTATATATAATTTGATCATTTGAACGCGAGCACACACGTTCTCAAAGAACATTACATAGAAAACTACTCACTACAAATAAAAAAATAATACATGTACATAACAATAGTTAGAGAATGGAAATATAAAATTACAAAACTGATACTCCTCACTGACGATGCAATTCATCTTGTTTTGTAAAAATACGGGCAAACCAAACACATACCTTTTATCCATTCAAAGCATTGTATATTTCACAACAAAAAAGCGATAGGAATATTTATTTCACATCAATAGAGGGCCTGTTAAAGGACACCGATCCGAAAATAAACAATATTAAAAACACCGATCCAACTAATCACATTATAATAATAATAAATAGTATATAAACTGGAAGAGCCAAATTTGAAAGTTGAAGAATCTAGAACCGTCAGTCAGACCTGAAAGTTAAAAATCCTATTTTAAAGTTGATGGTATATCCAAACTCATTAGTGTGTTACTATAATGATGAATCCTATTTTAAACTTGCTATTTTAAAGTTGATGGTTAAGTTCAACAAGTTACTTATCCACACATTAGTAAAATATGTCACCTTTATAATGATGTAAATTTGTTACCACTGGACCTCTCCTTACCCTCCCTAAAAGACAAAAATTATCTTCCATGTTGGGAACCACAATCTCATATTTAGTACAAAAGGAAGATACTTCCATCAATAAATTACCCCACCCCTCATACCTCATTGTTTGGAAATGACCCTTGGCAACTCTCACACAATCCATTGCATTTACAATATTTTTTAAAACGACGAACCTTGTTTCCAATATTTGTTTTAGGAAATGTATGCGAATATGGTTGGCAAGGACCCAATTGTAAACATAATTGTCTAATTTTATCTTGATCATTAACATCATAATCTGAAACGCGCGGCCGTAAAATAGGATCAAAGGGAAGATTTCACAAGTCAATATTAATGCGTCTTCGAATGATTCTATTTGGGCTAGGATTATTTTGAACAACATTGGTATCAATTGGAGTGGACATTGAGTGTTCACGAGCCTTTTAAAAATCTCTCCATATCTGGATAAAATAATTCAACAACATTTTCAGAATATATATTTTGATTTGGTGCAGAATATAGATTTATACAAAAAAAAAAATTCAACAACAAATTCATCTAGCTCGAAACAGGCCAAAAACATATTTTCAAAATTTCATGCCCAAAAAATAATATTTGCTACACAAAATTTCAACACCATATTTTCAACAACATCATGCCCAAAAATAATTACTACAAACCAATAACAACATTTACACGAAAAATAAGCATCTAAGTTCTAACAATGAATATTTGCCCAAAAAATAATTGCCAGGTCTAAATGACACTAATCAATCGCGAATCTAAGACATCAAATTAAACAGGTTTTTTATTATTAAAATTAAAAAAGTATTTTTTTAAATGTTGTTTTTCATTAAAAAAACTATTTTATAGCTTTTTTTTATTAGTAAACATAGTTTTTTTATCTTTGAAAAAAATATTTTTTTAATTTTAATAAAAAAAACTGTTTAATTTTAATTAAAAAAATATTTTTTTATATTAATAGGAAAACGTTTTTTTTTAATATAAATGACTATTTTTATATCAATTGTTAAAAACAAAAGATTAAGAAACTTATTTAAAAAAATGAAAAATGCGGTTGTTAGGTAGTCACTAGGCGGTACATGTAGAACTACTCATCCATTGATATTGTTAGTTACGAAAGTTTGGTTATTGAGAAAAAAATAGAAAAACAACCACGCATGGTGGTCCAGCAAAAAGGTTGTGGTTTAAGGTATTAACACTGGGTTTGAGGTGCATGCATAAAAAATATTGCACAATTTAATTAGAGTTAATGATATTGGATAATAAATTTTTAACCGTGTCAAATTAACAGGTTTTGAATTAATGTCATTATGAATCACATATATTTTATTGTTGGTCTGTAATTATTTCAAAATTAACATACAAGTCATGTGATGCATGAGCAATGTACAATAAACCAATATCCTCATTCTGTCATGTTTAGTTTTCTTGAAATACATGTTTGAGAAAAACGCGACGGGGTGTTTTAGTTCACTATTCTCTCAACCAACATAATGTTGCATACTACTATGTAATTTTAAGACGGCTAATTTAATTTTTATGGGATTTATTCCATGAAACGTGATTTTAATGATACAAATGATATAGATTGCTTAAACCAATTTTTAGTTTGAATATGTAGTGTTACAAAAATATGTAGCTAGAATGTGTAGTGCTACAAAGGTGTCAAATGAATAATACTATACATGAGAGTGTGAGTGTTCTATAACCACAAATACTCGGGAAGAAGGTAAGAGTGCTATAACGACAAATATCTAGAATCAAATTTATCACCGTACGATCGGTACAAGTACACCCTAATATATAATAAAACAAATGAATTTGTTTCTTCGATGAGAACTCTGCATAGTTATTACATGTGGGTCAAGAGTCCTGACACGACTGATTAAAGAACGCGTGGCACAAAAAAACAAGCTGTAAAAAATCTAATATATCTTTAGTAGGTAGAAGAATCAGAAGCTCAGAAAAAGGTGACCCGGGGTATTTAAAAACAGGTATAAAAACTTATAAGGGTACACAATCTATTCAAGGATATTCAAAACTATTAGTACACGCATAAAATAAAGGTCTTCATACTTACACCGAAAATTTTATTCAAAAATACCGCATAAAAATTAAAGACAAATTTTACTAACTACACTAAAACGTTTTGTATCTTTTTTTTCCATTCAAAATGTCTAATATACCTCCAAATAAATAAAAACTATATACAGACTAACATCAAAAACTCAACATCACATAATACAAAATCTCAAAACTCTTCAATTCCAAAATAACCTAACTATTTCACATTGTTTATTTGTTCCCCAAACTCCAAAAATACATTGCAATAGTCCTCAAAACACCTCTATAAAGTATATAATCTCTAAAACTATTTATAAAATAAAGATCAGAATAAAAAAATGAGTTTGCTGTACTTACGGCCTCCGTCGCCATAAGTGATGAGTATTTTTGGTTAAATGTAACCGTAATCTAATTTTCCACGGTTGGAAGTGGCCATGGTAAGTGGATTACGGTGGCAAGTGGTTGTGGTAAGTGGATTACGCTGGAAAGTAACCGAAACAAATAAAATCACTATGGGATGCAACCAAAATGAACTCACAGATGGTGATAGGTATGATAACGGGTCAGTTTGGGGTCGGGTTTTAACTCCCCATCCCCATCCCCATTAGAAAAACCATTCCCCGTCCCTGCCCCGTTCCCCATTATAACGAGTTCGGGGATCCCCGTCCCCGTTTAAAACGGATATCGGGTTCCCTGCGGGGAACCCGTTTTGATTTTTTCCCCTCTTTAAGTACCTAAGTAAAAGTTACTTTTAAATTACATCTCAATTAGAAAATGATTAAACATAACTAAGGTGCAACTCCAAAATCTCCAACATACTTAATAGTTTTAGAACGTAACATACAAATAAAAAAATAGTGCATTGTTTGAACGTAACAAATTACAACAACTAGTAGCGTGCTAAATCACTAACAAAATAACAAACAAAATAAATTCGCAATATGCTCCTAGCCTTGCTTGCTTTTCCATCCATCATTGGCGTGCTAAACTTTCCTATCAATCAATCACCTCAGTCATTTGTCACACAACTTTCAACCTACACAAGTTACACGACGTATTAGTTTATAACAATATAAACAAATATAACTATACAAACAAGTTCAATGCTTATATAATATTTAAATTATTACCTCATCATCACTATCTTCATTTATGGTACCTCTCTCAAATCGTGTTGCACAAGAACCCGAACCTACATAATAATATAATGATGCAATAATTAATAAAGCTAAAAAGGATAAAAAAAATAAACATTTCAATATGTTCAAGTTATTACCGTGAATCTCGATCCATAACCAATCTTGAGAACACATGCGTGCTTCCAAAGTCTTTGGATGAAGTCTACTTCGATGTGGGCTCACAAATCTACCACTAGTGCTAAAAGCCAACTCTAAAGCAACAGTTGATACGTGAATGGAAAAAATATCCCTCGCTATAGCAAATACTGTCGGGTACTTAAGACCATTTGACTTCCACCAAGCCAATATAAAAAAATCATCGGATCTAGGCAAAACACTCTCCTCCAAATCGTAATCCAACTCCAACTTAACATGTTCAGTATTAGCGATACTCGAGACAAACAAATCAAATTTATTGATCAACAGACTCCTTCCTTGAGATTGAGATGATGTACCACTTGAAGATTCACTATTGCCACGAGTATTCTTATTTAAATGCTCACTCATTTGATATTCTACCAACATCTCAAAATAAATGTTAGGCACCCTTTCAGTTTCTCTCGGCGCTTCATCATCATATATGAGTGGAAAGTAAAACTCAATTCCTTTCATTTTAAATCTAGGATCCAAGATTGTACCCAAAGCCATTACCCCATGAAGTGAAATCTAATATTTTTCAAACTTTATTATCATATTAGATGCCATGAGTCGTATTTCATCATAACTTGAGAATGTCCAATCATTAAGTGACGCTCTTATCTCACAAAATTTCGAGAATAATAGATTGATTGTTAGATATTTAGTTCCCGAAAATATTTCTCTCACCTCAAAAAATATCTCCTTTCTCTCACTAATTTAACTTTGTAATAACCAATCATCTTCAAAAGGGACGCATTTGTATTGAGACTCACTTAATTTTAAGCGACCAAAAACATCTTTATAACTCAAGGCAGTGTGGAGCATTATATAGGTTAAGTTCCATCTCGTTTTACAATCTAGTGTGGAGCAAGTTTCTTATTGCATGAGATTTTTAATTGACGAGCTATTTTTTCAAAATTTTCCCATCTTTTGTTAGTCACTGTCCAATAAGCTACACTTTCATGCACTTTCTCAATTGAATTACCAATTACATCCAACCCATCTTTCACAATAGGATTTAATATGTGTGCAGAACAACGCATGTGAAAGATTTACCTCCTAATAATAAAGAATTAAAAGGTAATTTATCCAACAGAATGTTTACCATTGCATCATTAGTACTACAATTATCTAAAGTTACCATAGATAACTTCAGATCAAGATTCCAATCCATCAAACATTCAGCCAAAGCCTAGGAAAGTACCTCCGTGGTGTGGGGGAATGGAACATATATAAACCTACAAACACACAAAAAAACACTATTTAAAACCGTAGTTTGAACTTGATACGAGTTAAACTAACATCTACGGTGACATGCAACCGTAGGTTCAGGGTTCGTAATTTTTTTTTTGGTTTTAAACCCTAGTTTGTCCATTTGCTTTTTCATTAAATATATTACCATATTAGAATTTCTTAAATGAGTCTATATTTGGGTTTATAAGATTGAGAGAGAGATTTGGGAGGGAAGTTAGAGAGAGAGAGGGGAAATAGAAAAAAAGATGTTTAAATTTTTTTTACTTTTTATATGGAATAAGGTTAATGTAATGTTGTGTATGTTTGGTATTTATACAAATATTGAATATTTATGTGGTGTTTTGTACAAAAGAGTGTTTTGAAATAAAAAAATTTGGTGTAACACTCTATAATAGACAAACAGGCATGGCACTGTTTGCAACAGAGTTTGCACGGGGCCCAATGTATAGGCGTGTAAGATTTAATTCTTATTTCAATAACTCAAAGTGGGTTTAAGGAAAAACTATTAGATATGTGCGTTAGTAACGAAAAGATGTAAATGATTTCATACAACACTAAATCATGCTCCACCATGCCATAATATATATAAAGATCTGTCCAGATTGATTAAGTATATAAATATATTAGATTTTAAAAGCAAAAGACTACTACAAAAAAATCCGAGCCCCAAGGTCATTAACGGCTAGCAAAAACATGCATGAGTAAATGCCATTGCACAATTAATTAAAAAAACCGAAAATGACAACCACGCTCCGTTCCCCTACAGCCCCAACCCAAACCCTCGATCCCCAAATCCCTCCCAAACCTCCTGACCCTTCAAATCAGCCCCTTTCAACTCCGGCATCTGACGAAGGCATTAGAGAAGCTACTCAGCCTTCCACGAAGAGTTTCAAACCAGCTCTGCCAACCGCCTCTTTTAAATCGATTTTAGAAAATCAACCTTCACATGTGATTTTCCCGTCGTGGGTAGATTCTTTCAATCAAGAGGCAATGGAGGAAGAAGAAGTTGAAGAACCGTCCAATAGTGATGCCGTGATCGTCTCTCTTTCGGCAGAGGAATTACTCCGTATTAAGGCCCCGTGGCGTAAATCGCTCATTATTAAATTAGTGGGCAAAAGCTACAGTTATACAACTTAGCTAAATGTCTCAAACTTCTGTGGCGAACGTCGACGGATGTTTTGATTACCGACATAGGTTCTGGGTTCTTCCTCTCTAAATTTTTCAACTGTGAGAACTCTCTTCGAGCACTTATTGATGGCCCTTGGTTTATCAATAATAGACATCTTTCGATGTTTCGTTGGAAGAAGAATTTTAGACCGGCGACTGCTGTTGTCTAACATATGAGCTTGTGGATTCAATTGCCAGAGCTGCCGATTGAGTATTATGATCCACAGGTGTTATGCAAGATTGTTACTACCCTTGGGTCTCCCATAAAACTTGATGTTTATACCGGTTCGGTTGATAGAGACCGGTACGCAAGAATTTGTGTGGAATTTGATATCTCCAAACCCCTCCCATCTAAAATTAAAATAGGCCCTCTTATGCAAACTATTTCGTATGAGCTTCAAACTTCAATTTGTACTTCTTGTGGGATGATTAGGCATTTTAAAGAATCGTGTGGGATTTGGAAACACAATACGGTTGGAATTAAAAGTTTGGATCACCAACATGCTGCAGATGAAGAAAAGTGGACAGTGGTACAACGCAGATCTCAGCACGGGACTGCTTCCGACGTATTTTCGGCATCAGCGACGGCCAGTCCTAATGAGAACATACGCAAGGGGGATAGGTCTGGGCCCCCATTCTTGGGTAAGCCCACTATTAAAAGAGATTCGATTCTAGATGCCAATATTGCTACTCACGGGCCCACTGGACTCTGGAAACCTAAAAAGGGAATAAGCAAGCCACTACAGCCCAACTTCCAGGTAAGTAAGTTTAACCCTTTTAAGGTTTTAAATAATGTAGTGGTTGACCCAGCCCAAGTCTGTTTGGACTCTCACGATTTAAACTCCCACGGTTCTCTTAAGGCTGATTTGGTCGTCACGTCTCCTACTCCTTCTATTGATATCAGTGCACGTGTATTCTTAGAGTCTAAGGATAATACACACCTGGCTAGCCCTACTGGGGAGAGGGGCACTTGTCCTCTTTCCTCTCAATGGAAGGTGCCCAATCCACACGTGGCAACCCCCCATCCCTCGCCTTCTTTTTTACCGCATTTATGTAACTCTCAGAGGTCTAGTACTCCTGTTTCTATTAATACACTCTGTCCAAAATTAATTACCACCCTTAACCCCTTACCCCTTACCAATAGGGGTGTTCACGGTCCGGTCCGGTCCGGGTTTGGACATTATTATGGACCGGACCGAATTAATCGGTCCATGTTTATTAAGACCCGAAACCGGACATGATTAATCGGGTTCGGTCCAAGTGTGTTTCGGTCCAAATAATGTTCGGGTTCGGTCCAATTCGGTTTGACACGGTTTGATTTAAAAAAAAAAATCTTTTTTTTTTGCTGTTTTTTTCATGTTAAAATTCTGCACTTAAAACTCATTTTGGCTTATAATCTGCCCAAACATATAATCTGTCCAAACTTGCTTCAAAAATCTGCCCAAACCAGCTTAAGAAACCTCCAGCACACCTAGACCCACTTTGTATTAACATATATATTTTTATTATTTAATGTATATATATTTAAACCGGTCCGGTCCGGTCTTAGACCCACTTTTTAAAACCAAACCCAAGACCGATCCGAATACATTCGGTCCTTCCTTTTTAAAACCGAATTTGGACCGAATTTTAAAAAACCCGTAAAAGTATGTTCGGTTCGGTTCGGTTTTTTCGGTCCATTCGGTCCATCCGGTTTGATGCACACCCCTACTTACCAATGGTGACCACTCAACAAACCCCCAGCATACCCACCCAAACCATACCAAACCCAACTATTCTCCCAATGACAGAAACAACTCTAGGCCCCACAAATCCAAACATTCCATTTCAATTCTAAGCGGGTCAAACTCAGACACCAACTTTCCACCCGGGTTTGAATTTACCTCCACCCGATCCAGTCCCTCAACCCCAACCCACGTTCCCAAATTTTCCTCCAGTTCCAGGTCTAGGCCTTCCACCTCAAGCTCCAAGAGACCAACTCTTAATACATGGACAGGAAGTCTTTGTCTTTCATCCATTCCACACCCAACCTCATGCGCTCAATTTTCAAATGGGATTTCACCGGGTGTTAGTCAAACTAGAAAGATTCGACGACCAGGAAGTGTTAGACCAAGAACAAATCTATATGTTTCAAGCTCGGCAGGAACTAAACGTAGTGCTACATCAGTTCGTTTACAACATCCTAAGAAATTTTGCGGTGCCGTGGCTACCAGAGACTGCATTGCAGGGCTACGCCAATCTCTTCTCACTACAATCCATGAAAGTGCTGCTATGGAATGCTAGGGGAACCTTTAGGCCCCAATTTAGGGTTGATTTTATGAATTTCTTTAACCAGCATCACCCTGACCTTCTGATAGTTGTGGAAACAGGCGCTGATCTCACTAACTCTCAAAGGATAATCGGGAGGATTCCTTTTGATGGAAATCATATTATACCTGTTGTTGGTATGTCTGGGGGGGCATGTGGATTCTTTAGGACACTAATGCTTTAACTATCACTGTGGTGTATGAGTCTGATAGAGCTGTTCATCTCCTTGTGGAGATGAGGCCCCACCCCTGCCTATGCTTATGTTAACCCCCATATATAATTATGCCCAGCCTAATCGCGGCACTCAGGTATGGGATTTACTTAGATCTTTGGCTTCTTTAATTTTATTACCCTCTGAAAAAATTGGCGGATTACCTTTTCACCTTTATAATACAAAGCCGTTTAGCTCTTGTATTGAAGACTGTGGTCTAGGGGACTTAGGATTTAGTGGTCCCACGCATACTTGGACTAATAAACAAGGCCTCCATGACCATATTAGGGAAAGACTTGATAGGTTTTTATCCAATGATCGTTGGAATTTAGTTTTTCCTTTCACCAAAGTTTTTCCTTTAACCAATTCTTCCTCTGACCACTATCCTCTTCTGTTAGATTCTAACCCTGTAACTACTTTTAGCACGTATAGGAATATTTATGACCATGCTTGGGTGTCTGAGGAATCGTATAATCATCTTATTAAAAAATGTTGGCTTCCTCGAATTCAAGGCTCTAATGCTTTTCAATTTGTTCAAATATCTAAATACCTTATGCTTCAATCTAAAATTTGGAAGAAGTCTACGTTTGGTAATTCTAAAATCTTGTTAGTCCAGCTTCAAGAACAACTCGCTGATGTTAGGACTCAATTGGATACTTCCTTAACCTCTGAATTACTTCGTACGGAGAAATGTTTGGAGCAAAAAATGGGCTCTTTACTTTGGCGGGAAAATCTTTTTTGGCAGCAAAAGACTAAGCAACATTGGTTAAAAGATGGGGACTCGAACAATACATATTTTCATTCAGTTGTGAATCATTGAAAAATAGGAATCGTATTTTGGCTATCTCTAAGGGTAATAATGATTGGGTCACTACCCAAGCGGACATTGAACTGGAATTTCAATCTTACTATATTAATCTTTTTACTTCTTCAGAACCTAATTTGGACGAAGTATCCTTAGACCATTGCCCTCCTCAATTAGATAGTGATGACTTAGCTTCTCTCGATAAACAGATCACTGCAGAAGAGATTCAATAAGTTATTTGGCATATGCCAAATCACAAATCACCTGGTCCGGATGGACTTACGGCTGAGTTTGTTAAATATCACTGGGAGGTCGTAGGCACATCTATTATAAAAGTTGTTCAATCCTTTTTTCAAAGTGGTTATTTGCTGAAAGAGCTTAACAAAACTTTTTTAGTGTTTATCCCGAAAACTGAACATCCTACGAAAACCTCTCAATTTAGCCCTATTAGTCTTTGTAATGTGGTTTATAAAACTATATCCACTTTAATAATTAATAGAATGCGTCCTTTTTTAACTAAAATTGTTTCTCCATTTAAAAATGCTTTTGTTCCTGGGCGACACATACAGGATAATATTTTAATCACTCATGAGATGTTGCATACTCTGGGGGGTTCTAAATCTAAAATTGGTAGTTTACTCTTAAACTGGACCTATCCAAAGCCTATGATAAATTAGAGTGGCCTTTTATTAGATGGTTGCTTCTCCAGCAGGGTTTTCCCGATTACTGGATTACTCGAATTATGTCATGTGTTACTACCCCTTCCTTTGCTACTATTATTAATGGCCAGATGGGTCGGTTTTTCAAATCTTCTAGGGGTATTAGACAGGGAGATCCTCTTTCTCCCTATCTGTTTATTCTTTCCCCTGATGTTTTTATTCGCGGTTTAAATAAAGCTAATATGGATCATAGTATTAATTCTTCTAAGGCTTCTAATTTTGGTCCACCTATTCCTATCTTGGCTTTTGCGGATGATTGTATTCGTTTTTTAAAAGGTAATATTAAAAATGTGGAAAATATGAATATATTACTTAATAAATTTTGCTCCCTATCTGTTCAAAGCCTTAATAATCATAAATCGGTCATTATGTTCTCTCCTAAAATGGACAAGAATAATAAGCGTAAAATTAAAGATATTCTTCATATCCCTAGGTTTTTCGCCAAAGAAAAATACTTGAGGGTGCCCCTTATTAACGGAAGAGTCACAAAAAATTTGTTCCAGGATTTGATCCTCAACTTGGATAAAAAGGTTAACATCTGGTACAATAAATTCTTATCATACTCTAGTCGGATACTTCTTATTAATTATGTGTCTGCCTCTATGTCGGTTTATGCTATGTCGTCCTTTCAACTTCCTAAAACCTTAATTCAGGAATTCTCTAATAAAATTAAAAAGTTTTTCTGGCGGGCGAATCCTTCTTCTAAGAAAAAAGCTACTATTCCTTGGCACAGTATGGCACTTTCAAAATATATGGGAGGTTTAGGCATTAAAAATATGCACACTTTGAATATTGCTTTTATGCTTAAATTAGGTTGGAACCTATTAACTCATCCTCACACGCTTTGGGCTAGGGTCATGGCTAACAAATACTATTACAATGACACGTTCCTCAATGCTAAACTTAAGACTAGAAACTCTTGGGCCTGAGTAATATTTATAAAGGCTTGCCTCATATTATTGAGGGAGTGCAATGGTCCTTACATGAGGGTAATGTGAGTTTTTGGAATGATAATTGGTGTATGAATAAATCATTGAAATTTACTTTGAATCTTCATAGCTGTGATAGTAACCTTCGGGTTTCCCAATTTATATTGTCGAACACCGATGACTCGAACATTCCTAAACTCCTACAAACTATCCCTGTGCACCTTATTCCCAGTATTCTTGGTATACCTTGGCATAATTAGGATTCTAAGGACATTGCGTTATGGAGTCCGAATAAAACTGGGCTATTCACTATCAAATCAACGTATAATTGGCTTCTTGAGAAAACTTGCAAGATTAGAAGACCTTTATTACCTTGGTTTCGGCTTTGGCATTTAAAGTGTACCAATAAAGTCAAATTATTCTATTGGTTTTTGGCTCACCAATCCCTTCCCAGTACTGATGTCTTATTTGCTAAGCATATTACAAATACTGATAAATGCACTTTATGCAACCAGATAGACTCGAATTTCCATTTTTTAACAGAATGTCCCATTTTTACGGGTATTATTAATGAATTTGGCCTCATGCCTCCTGATCAACATACACACTTCCTTCTTACTAGTGTTCTTGCGCATGATCACACCCTTAATATTGGTTTTAATTCCACAAAAAATCTTTTTGCGTGCTGGAGGCTTTGGAATATGGGCAATGCTGCTATATTTACCAATAATCCAGCTAGTATATCACTTTTAATTCACCAAGTTAGGGAGGATTGTTATAATTATAATACTTTCCATAACACTTACAATTGTACCACTGGGTCTAAATATGGGATGGATATTAGGTGGACTCCATCAAATAAAACCAATTTTAAACTTAACACAGGCGGGTCTTCCAACACTGCCACCAAATCTGCTGGAATTGGGGGTCTCCTTCGGGACGGTAAGGGTCATTTTCAGTGGGGCTATGCGAAGAATATTGGGGTTAATAATAATGCTATAGTTGAAATTTGGGCTATTAAGGAGGGCTTAAAAATTGCTAGTAGTAAAGGTATTTGTAGTATTCACATTGAAACAGATTCTATGATGACTTTTTATTTGTTTTGTAGGGAGCAATGTTCCAACCAACATATACATGCGCTGCTCCAGGATTGCCTTAGGGAATCTCGTCAGTTTCAGGAAGTCTGGATATCGTTTTGTTATAGGGGGGCAGTGGAGTGGCAGACATATTGGCCGAAGCTGGTAATATTAATAGATATATGAATGTAATTTTTTGTACTCCTCCTTGGTTTATCCACAAACCACTTTGGGACGATCAAGTAGGTAGTTTGGTTTGGAGGTTTGTGGATAAACCGCTAGTTTGTACTCATATACTGATATAATATAAAATTTTGGTTTGTTAAAACAAATGCCATTTCCCAAAGCTTATATAGCCAACCTTAACTGCCCAACAAAAATCTTATAACAAATCAAATCTTCACTGGTCGGACAATATATAAATTGCGTAGCCCAAGAATAAGGAGATGACATAGTTGTTGTCACAAACTTGATTTAGCATAAGGCCCGAGGTAGTGCACACATATTATACTAGCCCCGTTAATGGGTTTTATCGGGTCGTCTTCGTGTCAATTTTTATTGTGTTCGGATCTTATTGGGTTCGTGTCTAAACGAGTGACTTTTTTATCATGTGAAAAAATATATTCAATCCCGATCCGTTATCTTAACGTTTCGTGTCATGTTCACTCGTTAATACCCATTAAGATAATGAATTTTTTTGAATTCTATACAAGTTGACATATTATTTCATTTTTAAACCCAATTAGATCCATTAATTCATTGACATTACTAAACCTCTCAATTAGTAAAATTCGCTATGATTAAATAAACATTATGCTACATAAATTATTTATAAGTACCAATAATATATATTATTTACTTAAATTAGTGAGTCATAACGGCTATTATCGGATATTAACAGTTGAAGGGGTCAACACTAATCCGGCCCGTTAACTATCATGTCTTATCGGGTTGGCACTGGTATGACTCGAAATCATTAAGGGTTCACCCATTAACTTATAAGTTCATATCAGTTCGTGTCGTGTTATCGTGTCGTGCTTCATTTCTCCATACCTAAATTATATACACTCTACCAAGTCTTTGAAGATTTGTATCATATATAAGAAAAAAATAATAAAAATATGGGTGATAAGACAATACTAACCTAATCATAGTTTTTCTTCACGATTCAGGAAAGAAATATTTTAGTTGTTATGCAGTGAAACACAAGACAGTCCAAAGAGTATATTTGGTTTGGTTTTAGGTGCATACAAATATAAAGGTCTTGTCATAAGAATAATGAACTATTGAGAAACAACTTTAAAACTTAAGACCTATTTAGAGGAGTTATATCAAAAGATGTAAAAGAACATAAAGTTTTGGTTCATACAGGACATAATATATCGAGCATTAAGCATTAGATAAAAGTATCTATATGTAATAGTATATGTTTGTTAAAGAATAAAACAAATTTTTATATATATAATATGAATATATAAATATATATTATACAACTAAAAAGTATTAACACAGATAATTGTAGATATATAAAAATATAACTGTCACTTATTAAATATATATAACTAATAAAAAATTGTATATGTGTAATTTTATGTAACAAAGTTATTAATTGTATATAATATGCATGGAACACGTATAGTAACAGTTTTATGTATAAAAGTAATATATAAGAACTACTATATATAATATTAGAAAGTCTACAAGCCCATTTGCAAAAGTCGATGGGTTATACCCCATTAGCAAGTCTACAAGCCCCAAAACATGATTCAGATACATCGAATACCTTTTAGTATCAATAGTCATAAGTCAAAGAAAAATTTCATGTCTTAGAATGCCCCATTATAGTTCATAGGACCAGGTCCATGTTTGCCTGTGATCTCACCGAAACAATCACCCAAAACATTAACCATTCAGGATTGCTTCAGATGCTCCCACTATGGCGTGGTATCACTTGTTATACAGTATAAGTGACACATGTACGCGGATCATCAGTAATGCTCCCACTACAATATTATCGATATCGGGTTGTATTTCATCATGTATGGGTAGTCTAGCAACATCGGTAATATGATGTTTTGTTGTATCTTGTAAGTCCAATTTACACTTGGGCATGTGGTTTATTACATAATCCTCTTACGGGATCTTGGCATTGATGTAATTAACTACGTTCTTATACTTAGTAGTACAATATAAACTAACTTTGTAAACTTTGCGATAACTAACGAAGAGACATGCATATATCCTTTATTCCAACTTCTCTGGCTCCCTCCACTGCACGAGTGATGGGCACCCCTATAAGCGAGCATGCCCTAGACTAAGCTTTCTCCCATTTCCTGAAGAGATCGATCAAGAAGAAACTAAATTAGAATGTATATGCTTGTCTCATACATAAAAACACCAACAAAAATATTGTAGTCCTGAATAATTAACCAAGGAACTTATCATAATCAAAAGAGCCTTATTCCTTTCTTTTCTCTACACCATTCCAAAGTGGAATTCCCGGTGTAGACAACTAGGATAAAATCCCATACCTCCGATAAATGATACATTAACTCTCCTACGAGGTATATTCACTACGATCAAATCGCAGAGTGGAATTGGTTTACCTCACCCATGCTCAACCTTATTCTTTCACACTATGAACTAATCAAAGGCTTCAGACATGTGGGGCATAAGGTAAACATATCCATACCACAAGTAGTCATTACCGAAATTAATGAACCACTTATAACTACCTCTTGTCTGGACAATTAACGAATCATACTAATCAAAATTTGCAACACATCTTTGGACCTTTAGCTTTGGGTCCATGGTCATTATACCTTATAAACGGGATTCAAGACTATAAGTTCCTACACTTTCAATGAAATCAATGTTCAATTCCAAACCATTCTTCGAATTCCTTTACAATACAATAGCCTAAGAGTAAGTGCCAAAATTGCATTTGGTTCTCAAAGCGAACTTTTTCTTTAATGATATGAACATTAAATTATTCAATTTGGTATTTAGCAGTATTGGTGAGACAAATATTATAATATATAAATTATTACCCAATGTACCAAAAGAGATAAAATATCTATTTTGATAAAACAAATTTATAAAATCCATCGAATATCTCTTCAAAACAAATTTAGATAACCGAAATTAACTTTTCTAAATTACAAGTACATTAAATAATATACCTACATTAACTTTATGTGTACACCATTATCTAAGAAGATGTTCCATTGCTTCTACCTATGCCTTATTCTAATTGACCCTGACTTGGAACATCTCTCTTAAAGTAATCGCCCGATTACCGGGAACCTTTACAATGAGTTGCAACCCCGATTTGTGGTTACGTATTCTATATACCAGGTTAATGTAGATTGGGCCATAAATTACACATTTACTTTTAAGAGATAAACCATTATCATGTTATTTTCCTTATAGATCAAGGAAAAATCGAACAGGGTTTCTATAAAAGTCCGAACTAATTACACTGAGAATACTTGCCTTTCATTTATTTCACTATTACGAGGAATATGAATCTTCCTTAAATCTAACTGTTGCACTTAAGACTTAGCCTTATCCTCTTACCTCCCTTTTGGGAGAGAAGTAAAGCTCTGCTCAACCAACTAACATCAACCTTTAGTTACTGATGATCCTCACTCTCGGATTTCAATATGGTATCGGGTTTTCCCACTGTGCCTAATATAAAGAATCCTTTGTTCAACCAATGATTAAATAATTCTAAGAACATGATTCTTACTTGAGTTTCATCAACAATCATAGGTTTCTTCAAATTCTCATCGGTCAATTTCTTAAAATTAAAATTGTACAAATAAAACTTCCCTGATGGGGGGACCAAATACATGTAACACTTAATTTAAAAGAATTACCATATAGTTTAAAATGGCGTGATTCCTTGATTAAAACCATCCAATGAGGGGGGAAGATCAAGCTGACACGAGGAATTAATTGCTTCACAATTTTAAAATATTGATGGCCATTGTGGGTTAAATAAGTTTATTATCACCTTAAGTTAGAACAATGTCCAATTACATTTCAGTCCTTGAAACTTATTCCAATTAAAACCTTTAAGACTATACAAAGTGAAAAAATATTGAATTCATTTTGAAATCTTAGAATCACAAAATCAAAAGAATTAATTCGATTAAATTTTAAAGTGGCATCCCTTAACCGCCAATTTTTGAAATTAATCTCGTCGAGCATCTTAGTTCCCATATGATGTGAGATTTATCTATGAGAGCTTAAATCACACCACCTTGAACCGGAAAGGTTTTCATATTTCTTTATGATATCTAGCCAGTTCAGGAACCTTATGTCCAACATCATGAATAGTTGGTTACTTTTGGTCCCACTCTTAATGACAGTGAATCCGATTGGGAGGATATTAAAAGTTGTGCCTAAGTTTATACTATCGGTTCATTTATAGAAATCAATCCAGTTCGCATAGAACTTACTTTATGGAAGGAACAAACTCACTCATATTTAATTTCAATAAACTATCACTTAAGAATTTAAAAATTTTGTGATACCGCGATTAAAACTATCCGATGGGGGGGAATATCAAGCTGACACGAGGAATTAATCGCATCACAACTTTAAAATGTCGATGGACACCATGGGGTTTATGTTGAAACCCTCTCCTACTTAGTATTTCAAAAATAAAGAATTTTTAAAAAACTATGCATTCAATTTTAAAAGAATGAATTTAAATCCTTGGAAATTTTAATTTACTTGTACAAATTAAATTACCCAATCTCACTATTTTAATTTTCTAAAAAATAAAATCATTTTTAAAATAAAATAAAATCCGAAGATCAAAATTTAATTTATACCTCAAAATTATTTTATACCAATTTAATCCAATTTAGAAAAGAATAAATAAAACATATTTTTCAAAAAATTGGGGATCTAGTCCGGTCTCAAAATTAAATACATGTTGTCCATGTAACGGGTGCTCCTAATTAATCCGGTTAGCAGGCCAAATTGTGTAATATTAATAATAAATAGACAACATGAAAATAATAAATAAATTCAATCGGAAATAAAATGGATAAAATTGCCCCTTTCTATGATGGCCTAAACTTATTCTTAAAGTAAAGCTCTTCACGCATAAGAGTTATTGTTTTAGAAGACATCCTTTTATAAAGAGTCCAACTTGAGGTAGACTTCATCACAAACAAGAGTTATTGAGTCTCTTGATCATTGGAATCCTTTATGGTCTGGAAATAATATGGGGAAGAACCACTGCGAGAAAACATTGAAAAACACCTAAAGGTGGCCAAAAAATGAATTTGTCCGGGGGCCGATCGATCGACCCTGTCAGGGCCAACCTTCTTCTTCCTCTATTTTTGCCATGAAAAAATGACCGTAGCCATTTCAAAGCTTCTTAAAACTCCATGAAACTTTTCTCAACACCAAACCCATATAAATACATGATTCTAACATTAATTAAATATTACATTCCCTCATAACCACCTCTATGTACATCGATAATGAAATATTTATAAAAACCTAATTATTACAACCATATCGAATCTAGGATTGAATAATAACTACGGATAATCAACAGTAGGATCTAATCACACAAAATAAACATATGTGACCATTATAGAAGGATTATAAACTTATAATCTCTATAACACCATGTTAATATGATTCCATACACAAGATTGTACAATCACAACATGCAAAAATTAGGGTTTCATGGTAGGCAACATGGACCTTTCCAAAATATGATTAATCTCACATGGAGCTCTAATACCAATAGTTGAGAAAACAACTTTGAATGGACATTTAAAATGAGGAAAAAATTTAGCCCTGGAGGTCTTTGATTAATCATGCATTGAAAAGAAATCAAGAACCATGTTTAAAGAGTAAACCTAGGGTTTCAAGAATACAATACCTTAGCGAATCATGTTGTGACTGGTATAACAAAAAAAATGTAGAAGATGATGAAATACTCGCTTCCCTTTAAGGTATTCGAAAACCTTGATTAACCTTATGTAAATATTATATCTTCTAGTGTATGATCCTATCCAAATCTAGGTTGGTGTATGGGCACCTTTTGGGATGAATACCTTTCCTTGTGAGTGAGATATGGTGGTTTCTCTCAAAGCCTTTTAACAAAAATGCTAATAGTATTTTTTCTCACTCCTCACCCTATTGATCCCTTCTCACACCTTTATATAGAAGTACAAAATGTGGGCTTGGACTAAACTGGGTTACTTGAGAGTTTGGGCCTAACTACGTGAGTATGTGGACTATATCAGGGACTGAAGACAATTAATTAAATTAGCTACAAATAAATACTTAGAAATCATAATTACAATTATCGTAATGTATTTCCTTCCTTTATTTAATCATAATTAAATTCACTAAATAATTATTAATGCGCTCAAATTTAATTATCTCGTAAACCACTCGGATATAATGAGGTAATATCTGCAAAGATGATTAAAGTACATAATATGATTCCCTGTGTTAAGTATCCAACACCTACTTGGTCAAAATAATTTGTTGTTAATTGATTTTAACCAACATCTGTAGACACCCCATCCTAGTACCCTATTAAGTAATTCCTTAGGTCCCTAACACTCCTCCTCTCTCCGTAGACCCTAGGTCCCACTTCGAGTACTAATCTAGAGGTCATCGGGTACTTTCGAGCCCCGTTTGACTATAGTCCACTCTCCAACATAAGTGAATCTTAATAAAATCTCGTAAGGCTCTGAATCCTCTTTTCAATGGTGTACTATGAACGGATCGGACTAACGGCTCGCATGAACGATCTTTTTTCCTTCGAGAACTAATCTAGAAGCCAATGGGAGATTTTGCCCCCCGTTTGACTTAGGTCAAACCTTGAAACTGAGCGAAGCTCAATTAAATCCCATAAGGATCTGAATAGGCAGCCCCCCCCCCCACCTATGCAAGCATCATTCCTTCCAGCTCGTACGGTCCATACCATGTGCAAATCGGCCTCACGGTTCTCATGAACAATCCTCTTTACTCTGAGAACTGATCTAGAGGCCACTGGGCACTTCCAGGACCCATTTTACTTTGTTCAACTCTTAAAACCAAGTGAATATCAATGAAATCTCGTAGGGATCTGAATTCCATTTCCAACGGTCCATACCGTGTGTAAATCGGCATCACGGTTCGCACAAACGACCCTTTTTACTCTGAAACCCCCCTTTGAAAACGATCGGGAGCTTTCGAGCCCCGTTTGACTTTGGTCAACTCTTGAACGTGAGAGTGGATCAATGGATTCTTGAGAGTATCTGAATCCCCTTTGCAACGGTCTCGTACGTGCGCAATTCGGACTTACGATTTGCATGTTATGACCTTTTTCCAAAAAAATATATTCTGAACTACCTATAGGCACCCTAGACCCGCTGCCTATCGGCAAGGTATACTTTCCTTGGCCAATAAGGCAAGTGCTATGCCGATAGGTAGGCCAGGGGCCATGCCGATTGACACCCCCTAAATCCTAATTTGGCACTATTTAAGGAGGCCATAACCTCTTTCCTAAGGAACTCTTTTTTAGTAATCAGAAATATTCTCTTGGAATCAGAGCATCGTCATTCCTAAAAAAATCCAATTTTCTAACATTCCTTCCATTCCTCTTACCTCACTTTCATACCACCTTTGGACACATACCACACTCTACTTCACCACCATTACATCACCATAAAATCAGCCTACTCTCCTTGAAAAATCAGTAGTAAAGTTATCTAGGAGGTCTATTCCTACTCTTTTCTAGCTTGCCTTTTTTAAGTGTTGTTTATTCACCTTAATTCCATTTTGATATCTTCTAGTCTTACTTTATTATCTCACATAAACTAATATACTTTTTTTTCATTGGCATTCACATAACATATTTTTAACAAACCCAAAAGACAAAAAAGAGGGGGTCTACTTCTAAACTCCAAAAGTAAGATTTCCTCCCTTTTTCACACTTTTACACTTGAGCACATTTTCTTCAAAAACATTCAAAGAGGAAACTTAAATTTGAGTTTATGAGTTAAACCCCACTCCTATGACATATCAAACTAAGTTGACTTTAATTCCCCTTAGGCTACGTAAGCATCCCGAGCCAATCCTGGGATTCGAGTCCTATTTTCCTATGTTATGCTTTTATGCTCTCTTGTATTTATTTTGTGAGTCACAAAATCCTATATATTTGTGTCTCGCTCAATATACGCATTATCTTATTCATAGTGACTTGCAATTCGATGAACACTCACATTATACTTATTTTTATGTCATTTTTTTTGTACACTCCTTAAGACGATTCCGCTTCGTCTTTCCTATGATGTGAGTCGGATGAATTCTTTCTCGCATTTTTCACACTACATTCATGTACACACATATAACACTTTAGAGAAAAGGAGAATATTAACATAGCCCATGAGAGATCGAAAAGGCGGGATGGGTACCCAATACCTTTTCATTTCGTAACTTTTTCCCCAAACCCTTGATTCATTTGGTTATGTATGCATCAATATGACCTTGATGCCATTCTCTCAAGACGACTACATTTCTTTTTCCTATTTCGATAAAATAGGATGGCAACTCCATTTCTTCATGTTTATTCCCTTTTGATGATGACCGATTTATATCTAAGGCAGCACGCGAAGATACCAGCGTGAGTAGCGGAAAGAGGATTTCCATATCCTCGAATCACCCGCACGCACATGAGGGGAGAGAGGGACTTCTCCTATTTTCTCTCCAGTCCCGATTTTGGGGTTGGCCCGCACTGGAGGAATCTGACCTGGATGGCCACAGTGGCAACTCTATTGGGGATATTTTTAGTGGACTAGACTATTTTCACATGGGTGTTATTTATTTGCTCTTCTACTTTTCTATATGTGTACATACGCCTGCACATGTATGTTCTCCTTACCCCTATGCTTACACCCTGTGTATATATATATATATATCTAATTCTTATCATGATGATTATCTTTAACATCCTCTTTTCTCACCACATGTATATATTACCTCCTTATAACAATTTTCACCTTTTACTCACTTGTGTTTGTTCACCATATTCACCACACACACTCACACTCGTATATATATAGCTTCACTCTTGACTACATGTTTCCCACACCACTTGTAGATTATCTATGCTTAGCTTCACTAGCACACACCCTCACCTTTCTCTCACTTGTATATATCTTCATGCTCACTTACACGTGTTTCCTACACCACTTATAGATTATACATGCTTAGTCTCACTAGCACACACTTCCACATTTCTCTCACTTGTATATATTCACATGCTTTTTTCACTCACACTATTCCCATGTCACTCTCTCACTTTACACATGCTCCTCACTCACTTGAATATTCACCTGCTTCACACTCTATATCCATTCCCATGCTTTGTATAGCCTCCGTGATCTATGCATATATTTGCTAGTTTTGCTTTCCATGATTACTCCCCCTTATCTCATGTTACTTGTATATTCTACCCAATAGTTGAAGTATTTCCTTTATTTGACATACATAAAAATCTCCGTAACATACTAATTAAGACTCATGCATTTTTGCACACTACATCACCTGAGCATGGCAATATTGACCAAAATTTTATCCCGTACTTGGGGGTGGGGTGGGGGTGGGGTCATTTTGTGATGGGTGTCGATCCTGTGGGTCACGGTTAACCTAAGTGATATAATTACCACCTTCTATTGGACTAGTACCTTCGAGGTATATCGAACGGTTCCCCTCGCATCGTACCGCTTGGCCAAACTCACGACGTGAGGTATATAGCACGGAACTCATCGCCACGAAGGATATCTTGAGGTAATTCATGTACACTTAGGTTTATCAAATGTCTTTGATAGACAGGGTTTTACCACAGCGCGAGAGTCACCTACACGTCGATCATTTTATATTTGGCTCACCAACTCTATACGAAAACCTAAGTTATGACTACACTAAACTGGTGAGTATAGAGGTAAATCGGGTATCGAATCCACAGAGAATGTTTGATAGATCGTAACAGATTATTAATCCAGAAATAAAAGTGTAAAAAGGTGATGGTTGGTGGTAAATAAAAGAAAAGAATAAGTTAAGTCTAAATAAAAGTAAAGCGAGGATCGGGATATCATCCAACCATACGGATCGAAACAACTAATAATCAGAATTCCGGCTCGAGAGCAATTTAATCGAGCATTATCAATTAATCATAAACATCACACAATAAGGAATTAAATCCAAAGTTGTGAGATTAAACATTTAATCCGAAAATGGTCGCACGCGGATTAAACTCGGATTATCGCTATAAACACTATCGTTGCATGACAATGAAAGTTAAACCCTTAATAATCCGACTTTAATTCACGCGGGTTCAATTAAACGCAATTTTACACAAAACCTAATTTTCGGAGCTTGGGGCCCGTTAATGGAGGAACGACATCCCGACCCTATTTATCTAAGGTCATATAATGAACTAAGCTAATTTATACTAATTAAACTAGGAAAGCAAGAATTAAAGCAATTAAAATAATTAAGAAAGCGTGGAAATTATTCTACAAAGCAAGAAATAGGCAAGAACAAGTATATTAATGGTGAATGAGATGAAAGTTCAACATACAAACTCCAAATGGTTGTCAACCCAAGAAGAATTGAAGCTAAGCTCTCAAAACCCACAAACCCTAGGCTAAACTAAAGAAAACTGAATATTTTTAAGTATTACACAAAATTGGGTTATATAGTAAGTTGGAATAAAAGAAAAGAAGAAAGAAAGTAAAAGGAAAATATCTGCAGAAATAGGGGATCGATCGATAGACCCCTTTGCTCGATCGATCGATCATTGAAATCATGGAAAATTACTGAAGGATCGATCGATCGATCCTTTTAATCGATCGATCGACCAAGCAGGGCAGAACTAAGGAAGCCTTCTGCATTTCTTTTCTTCCTCTTCTCCCCTCTTTTGGTTTCATTGTTTTCTCCTCCGGTAGAATCGCCATAACTTCTTTATTCGGGATTGAAATCGTGCACCGTTCGTGGCCACAAGAAGATTACGAGTAGGGCTACAACTTCCGTGTAGATGTCAGTCCAGGTTCCTAAACTGTGAAATGACCAAATTGCCCTTGAACGTGCGATTACGTATGGAACTTGCGCGGAATGCATCTGAAACTCTATTCTTAGTACCTTAATACCTACAAAAGCCCAATTATACCTCATATAGCATGTTAACAATATAAACCGAGTTTGTCTAGTTAACGGGCATAAATATAGAGATTCAGGCACCCGAAGGGGCTAAAAATGCGTAGGTTCGACGGATGAAATACACAATATTTGCGTATTATCACACCCCTTAACTTACACATTGCTAGTCCCTAGCAATGAAAAAGGATGCAATAAGAACAACAAGTAAACCAAAACAGGAGATAGTACAAAAGTAGGATAAGAAAGCAATAAAAAGATAAGGCCACTTTCGCGGGCGAACGATTGCATTTAGCATATGTAATAAGCCGTTAAACCCCTAGGTTACCCTAGTGGACGAGTGTCGTCTCGTGATAGTTTTCAGAGATGATACCCACAAATAATCATAAAGTTTCCTCAAAATATGCCCAATCACATGCAACAAACTCAACAATACGAACAAGATTTCAACATGTTATTATCATAGCAAACGAATTCATGTGAAAAGTCCGTAGTTATTAACATTATAGAATGCACCTCAATGAATTGAAACTTTAACATGTGGGAGCGGAGTGAGCACACGCAAAATATGATTTGGCAAAAACTTAAATAACTCGGATACCAAATACCAAAGCATGCATGAAAGTCAATCCTCACGGGCCTTACACTCATCAAATGAAATCACTTGAAACATGGAGGTAACACGAGACATGCAGGCATAAGGAGTAGATGTAAAGGAAAACTAGGCCGCGCACATGTCACAAATGAAGAACGCTATATAGAAAATAAAAACTTTAATCTCAATTAAAGGATACTGCACATATAAAAGAGGCGAAATGCATTTTCACAGATTATCAAAACTATTTAAACCTTTTAATTAAATCTACTTAAAATCACATAGGAATTTAATAGGGTTGTAATCTAGGCTAGGTTAGGGTACGAAGTGAAAGGAATGTGTATACGGATTCAAAGTGTTTGGGGATGAAACTCGAGATAATGGGAAAAAGTGGGCAATTTCAAAATTGGACAAATGATTTCCAAACGAGAATTAGATATAACAGTCGAGAGAGTAACAAGGATTCTTGACTCACTACAAACAATATATACAACTTTCTCTTTCTTTTTCTTTTCTTCTTTTTCTTACTTTTTTCTTTTGTTTTCAACTTTATCTTTTTCTTCTCTTTTTCACTACACTTTCTTCTTTTCTCACTCTTTTCATGCTCAAATTGCAACCATAACACAAAAATATCATTCAATCCCAAGTAAACAATCCAAACAAGGGTATGTAAGGTAATATGTATTGTATAAAACTCCAATTTGGAGTTGGTTATGGGATTTGGGGTAATGAAACAAAAGGCTAATGTTTAGGCTCAAATGGGTTAACTAGGGAACATATAAAAGGTGAGGTCAAGGTCATATGGGTGATATAAAAAGAGGGCCTATGATCATTTCAAAAAGTTTACATAATTCTCGAGTTAAAACAATATATGAAAATCATGCTCAAGTAATACATTTCATATATGAACTCAATTAATGAACGGTCAATGAAAGAATAAGGAGATTACCAACGACTGTAACGTTTTCAAAGAGAAAAGAATAGTGTATACACTTACAAATAAAGATAAGTCTCTAGTCTCACTCGGTGTAAGTAAATACAATGCAACAAAATATTACCGAGTTATAAAAATCTTAAACCAAATCAATATAACAAGAAAAATGCATGTGCTCAAGGGATAAAGTTCAATTCATGAAGTTATTCATAATATTAATGATTTAAGGACTAAAGTATAATAACTTCTAAAATCGAGAACATGCATCATTGAATTGTCTAATGGATCGGGAAATTATTAAAATTTATCATCGAAAATAGGGGCAAAATTCCCAACAAAGGAGAAAAAAGAAAGAAAATATTTTTGAAAATTTTCAAATTTTTAACAAAAACATGCTTTGTAACTAAATTGTAGTCAAATTCAAGGACTAAATAGTGAAATGGATAGAATATCCCACACCCCCGAACTTAATTGTTGCATTGTCCCCAATCCATCCATTAAAGAACACAACACAAAGATAGGAAAAGAATGATATTACCCAGATTTTTAGCGATCTCCATAAGTACAAGTCCACATGAATCTGCAAAAAAAGTTAGTACAAAGCATAGGAAGAATATATACCGATGTATTACGTTAAAAGAATCTATTTCACAAGTCACAACAATATAGAGGGGCTGAAGTGCAAATACTAAATAAATTGATGGTGAACTTTTGATTTTATAAAATGGAAGGTCACACACATCAAAATCCAATAAACAACCACAAACTACATTCCCATTGCTCATTTCATAAGTTCCATACAAAACAACTTAATACATTACAACTATGAAAAGAAAGAAATAAAAATAAAATAAAAAATATAACATAATATGCGCCCCAGAAATGCCAAAAGTGACCCAGTACAACAATAGCCTAGTGGCCGAAACCACTAGAATCAGAAGGATCTTGAAAATGAGGAGGTAGCGCTATGTCTGAATCATGCCTCTGCAAATAAAGGTCTCTCATCATCGCCTGCATCATCCGATACTCATGCCTCTGTTACGCTCTCGCCCGCCTCTGCTCGTCCCACTCCTGCCGCTGTTCATCCTGCTGATGTCTCAGCTCTAACTACTGCTGGTCTAGGCGGGACTCCCATGTAGCCCACCTGAGCTGGGTCTCCTCCCAGCTTTGGTCCTGCACGTTCTGAAATGCCTCAAAACGGGCATCATAATCTGTGTGTGGAACGTGAGAACCCTCACCCTGCTCCATACCTCTAATCTCGGCCTCCTCTACTGCCATGTCAGTCTCCTCTATCATGTTAGTCGCATCTGCCCTCTGTCTTTTGTTCCCCGGCTCCCCCCAAGCATGAGTCAACATCTTTGAGATATTGTCCTTTGTGACAAGCCCTAGTTGCTCACGCTTACGATCAGCATCGTACTCTGGGCAACCGTGATAAGTGCAGATCCTCGTGATGAGGGCAGGAAAAGGAAGTGAAAATCTCCAGGCAATCTCCTTTGTTGTATCTATCATCATCACCAAAAATATTTTGGGCAAACTGATTTCGCCCAAATTATGAAGCATAGTGTAGATCAATGTTGCGTGCTTTTGACGAACCTCTGATCGGTTGTTCATCACCATGAATGAGTGGACGTTGATGTAGTGGAGTAGTCTCAGTAAGTCTGCCATTGCTGCCAAACGGAAAGCACCCTTCTTCCAAACCTCGCCCAGCGCAAGGGCCTCTATTAACGTCACATGCCCGAAAAGATCGCTATCTAAGAAACTGGCAGGATTCGCGGGGTCTGGCACATCCATTAAAGTTGCCAAATCAGAACAGTGGAGAGGCATCCGCACCCCACGGACCATGGCCTCATATGTAGTAGGCCCCTGCCCCTTCACCTCTACCAATGTCGCATAAAACATCCGGACTAGCTCTTTATTGATGCACCCATTGGTAGTGAGAAAGGGCTCCCATCCCTGTCAGCACAACAAATCCCGTGCCTCCGGTGGTATGTGATCAAGGGTCCAGGAAAAATAATAACCCAGCGGTGGCTCGGATGTCTGAAAATAGGCCTGATACCAATCTCGCTCCTGCTCACAGCGAAACACCTCGACGCCCCCGATGGGCATGCACCTAGTGAACTTGTATTTTTTGATAGAGGCCATTTTAACCTACAACACAATAATTAAGTAATATAAAAAAATTGTAAGCACAATTAATGGTTAGTTAGTGTATGAGTTGAAATGGTGGGTGCACGTGCGCAAAACCGAGGGAAAAATTCAACATTGCGATGAAAGTTGTCGAAATGCAACAAGGAGTGAAAATCACCCAAGTGTGCGCCAAAAAATGGATTGAAAACTGTTTGTGGCATTTCAGCGAACACTTGGCGTGCGCAATGTGCGACAAGGGTGAAAAATACCATATTGAACCAACAAAATAGCCCCATTCATGAACACAATCACAATGCAACATCAAAAATGTGTTCATGAATGGATATATAGCAAGAATCATAGGTAAAATCAGTTGGAACAACATAACACAGGGAAACAACCACAAACCCTCAACATATGTCAAAACATGGATTAAACATGGAAAACTTTGGAAAAATCAACCAAAATCTACAAATACATAAGTTAGAAGGAAGGATTATACCTTTGAAGTGTAGAAAGTGGATGATAATTGAAGGAAAAAGTGGTGGGGGATTTAGGGCATGAAATTAGGAAAAGAAGAGAGAAAAAGAAATGAAGGAAAGTGGAGAAAAAAAAACAGATCTCCGCCTTTTATTGGTCGATCGATCGATAGACCCTTGGGCTTCGATCGATCAATCAAGCAGTAAAAAGCCTACTGCCTCCAATTTTAAAATGGGGGGGGGGGGGGGGGGGGAGGAAATGCAATTAGGGGTACAAATGTATATATATATATATATATATATATATAAGTATAGGAAAATAAAAATAAATAAACAAAGAATTGGGCTAAGTATGCACATACCTACACATATACTAACAAAAAAAATGAAAAATATGTACAACGAACGGCACACACGCATGTTCACAAAGAAATGAAAAAAGAAAATAAAAGAAAAAAGAAAAACAAATGCAAATGCGTGAGAATGAGTGTGTAAAAAATAAAGAAAAAATGTTTTTATGACTTTTTTAATTGTTTTCTTAACAACTGTGTGCTGGGGTGCATTGTCTCCGCAAATTCAAGTCCGTTGAATCTACAAAAGAGTTAGAACCAAGCATACAAAAATAAATAAAAAGAGATTAAATAATTACACTAGGCTAATTTAAGAGAAAATAAAAAATGAAGAAGTTAGTATATACAACCTACACATAGAAATCCTAATTAGCTATCTACTAAGAGTTGAAATTTTTAAGGGTCCATCCAAAACACAATTTGATTTTGACGGATCAACGGTGGACCCTCCCGAACATGCATGCCTCCCGAAAAATAGGAATTCCGTTCAAACGACGAAAGGCATGTGTAAGGCGGTAAAAGTGAACCATCCCCAATTGAAACTTTGGGAGGGAGGATGGGGGATTTGGATAGGACGGGCGACAAATACACATGTGGGACGAGAAAAATTGAATCATCTCCTAAGTATTTTAAAGTTGGAATGGGAGGTGGCGCACACGAGGGTAAAGATGCCGTCATATTTTGAAATTATCATCATATTCTCAAACTAGGAGTCCCGTGACTACACGTTCAGTTCGTACAAGTTACATTGGTCCTGTATGAGGTGTTCGTGCCTCTTACGGGGCCATTTGGGGGTTGGTTTGGATTTTCACCATCAAACGGCTTGTTTTTAAGCCTAATCTACATATTTTGAATAAAATTATTATCATATTCTCAAGCCGGGATGCCCAGGACTATGCGGATAGTACCTACAAGTTACATTGGTTCCGTGCCATGTGATCATGCCTCTTACGAGGCCGTTTGAGGGCTGGTTTGAGTTTTCACCCTCAAACGGCTTGTTTTTAAGCCAAATTTATATATTTTGAAATTATCATCATATCCTCAAATCGGAAGGCCCGAGACTACGTGGTTAGTTCCTATAAGTTACATTGGCCCCGTGCAAGGTGTTGGTGCCTCTTACGGGGCTGTTTGGGGGCTGGTTTGGGTTTTCACCCTTTAACGGCTTGTTTTTAAGCTTAATCTAGATATTATCAAATTATCGTCATATTCTCAAATCGGGAGGCTCGTGACTACGCGGTCAATTTCTACAAGTTACATTGGTTCCGTGTGAGGTATTCCTGCCTCTTACGGGGCCGTTTGGGGGATGGTTTGGGTTTTCACCCTCAAACGGCTTGTTTTCAAGCATAATCTACATATTTTGAAATTATCGTCATATTCTCAAACAGAGAGTCCCTTGACTACGCGGTCAATTCCTATAAGTTACATTGGTTCCATGCGAGGTGTTCGTGTCTCTAACAGGGCCGTTTGGGGGCTGGTTTGGGTTTTCACCCTAAAACGGCTTATTTTTAACCTAATCTACATATTTTGAAATTATCATCATATCCTCAAATCGGGAGGATCGGGACTACGCGGTCAGTTCCTACAAGTTACATTGCCCCGTGTGAGGTGTTCGTGCTTCTTTCGGGGACGTTTAGGGGCTGGTTTGGGTTTTCACCCTCAAAGGGCTTGGTTCTAAGCTTAATCGATATATTTTGAAATTATCATCATATTCTCAAATTAGGAGACCTGCGACTACGCGGTCAGTTCGTACAAGTTATATTGGTCCCGTGCGAGGTGTTCGTGCCTCTTACGGGGCCGTTTGGGGGTTGGTTTGTGTTTTCACCCTTTAAGGGCTTTTTTTAGCCTTAATCGATATATTTTCCAATCATCATCATATTCTCAAATCGAGAGGTCCGTGACTATACGATCAGTTCGTACAAGTTACATTTGTCCCGTGCGAAGTGTTCGTGCCTCTTACGGGGCCGTTTGGGGGTTGGTTTGGGTTTTTAACCTTCAACATCTTATTTCTAAGCCTAATCCATATATTATCAAATTATCGTTATATTCTCAAACCGGGAGACCCGCGACTCTGCGGTAATTTCCTACAAGTTACATTGGTCCCATGCGAGGTGTTCGTGCCTCTTACTGGGCCGTTTGGGGGTTAGTTTGGGTTTTCACCCTCAAACGGCTTGTTTTTAAGCCTAATATACATATTTTTAATGAAATTATCATCATATTCTCAAATTGGGAGTCCTGCGACTACGCGGTCAATTCCTACAAGTTACATTGGTTCCGTGCGAGGTGTTCGTGCCTCTAACGGGGCCGTTTGGGGGCTAGTTTGGGCATTCACCCTCAAACGACTTGTTTTCGTGCCTAATCTAGATATTATCAAATTATCGTCATATTCTCAATTAGGGAGACCCATGACTACATGGTCAGTTCATACAAGTTACATTGGTCCCGTACGAGGTGTTCGTGCCTCTTACGGGGCCGTTTGGGGGCTAGT
The DNA here is from genome assembly GCA_949130495.1 of Sambucus nigra. Lineage (NCBI taxonomy): Eukaryota > Viridiplantae > Streptophyta > Magnoliopsida > Dipsacales > Adoxaceae > Sambucus > Sambucus nigra. The sequence goes on from OX422223.1 coordinate 419,058,579, forward strand.
TTGAGTTTTCACCATCAAATGATTTGTTTTCAAGTCTAATCTACATATATTAAAATTATCATCATATTCTCAAACTGGGAGACCCGTGACTACGCGATCATTTTGTACAAGTTATATTGGTCCCGCGCGAGGTGTTCGTGCCTCTTATGGGGCCGTTTGGGGGCTGGTTTGGGTTTTCACCCTCAAACGGCTTGTTTTCAAGCTTAATCTACATGTTTTGAAATTATCGTCATATTTTCAAGCCTAATCTACTAACTAATGCACATGATTGAGTTTTATTCTTCTATTCTTTTATGATTATCGGTTCAACCCGACAACCAAAGCTGACCCATAAAAAAACCCAATTCAACATCCATTTAATACAAACATCCTCAAGCAAACCTAAAGCCCACACCATCTAAAAAATGTTGTGAGAATAACTTCTTCTTTTTACGCTTTTGCACCCATATTCCCATCAACAACACATCGATATATATATATATAATATCACAGTGCATATCTACTGAGAATGATGTCAGGTGAACTTTGCACATTGCGATGGATATCAGTCTTAAGGTATATAAAGCTTTGAGTAAATACCTTCATGATTGAAACATTCATGGAACAAACGCTTCAAGAATCCATAATCTGGTCGTTGATCGAATGGAAATAATAGAAGTATGATGCAAACTCCACTGGGTGAGACTTGCAAAAACCCTTCAAAAAGAACATAATTTATAATACAGTTGAAAATCCAATCAAAAAGATAAATTGTATAAAACATACCTCAACGGGAGTTGATAACTTCTTCTCTCATATTTTTTCATACTTTTGCTTTGTTGTAGCAACTTTTAAATGCTGCCAGCCTGCCATGAAATACTACAAAGGGTCCTGTTAAAAGAGTATACAACTGGCTTAAACACATTATGTATTATGGAAAGAAATAAATATGAAACAATACAATACAAGAGGCTCAGTCATAAAAAAGGAATTGCTTTACAACCCCAAAAAGTGTTCCACAGCAACAAGCCTACTAACATTCATAAAAAATAACCCAGTCATTAAATATTGCAGCATTTTAGAAATTGGAGTCAACCACGTTCTATACTACTGTAGAGTAATTTATGCTAAAAACTAATTCACAATATTTTGAGTCAAAAACCAATAATTCATACACAAATTTTAAACATGGTATAATCTAACCCCAGATAAGTAAAACAAGAGCTCCTTTTATTTACTCCTTTTGGACAAATAATTTGAAATTTCAACACGCACACATTATTTTACAGCTGATTTTTAAACTGATGGAATTTTGTTGAAGATTGTTCTTATCAGACGACTAAAGTGAAATCTTATAATGTATTGTTTCTAAAATGCATTAAAAAGTTATGAAAAAATAAAACATAAAGAGGTGAGTAAAATTTTATTTAAGGTTTAGAAGAAAGAAAAAGGCAATTGAATAGAGAAATTAAAGTTGGTTACCGTGGTTCGATTTGAGCAACACCTTCACAAGTTAACTGCTGTGATTAAGGTTTGATTTTGATTTTGATTTGGGAAAAGGAATCGACAATGACTTTCAATTTCGGGAACCAAGAAAGCGTTGTGCCTGCTTCGATTTATCCCACTGACAACTAAAACCAACAACGAATAACGGCGGTACTGCTAACTTCGAACGGGACAAACCAACCATGGAGACATAAGTGGTAACGCGGTTGGAATTATTCATTACACTTTAAAACCTTTTGGGAACCACATCCAGAGAAGAATTATTCTGTTTCAATTGCGATCCTTTAGTTGTGACGAATGCCGTAGATATTAACTTCTTAATGGAGATCACACAAAAATCATGTTATATCAAACAATTTATTAGTGGAGTGGAGAGATAACAATAGTGTCAAACTTTCAATTTTTTTTCTTTTGTTGTTCAATTTTTCCTTTCCAAGTTAAAGACAATTAGATTGTATAGAGTGAAATATTGCAAATACCATCAAACATACTCGAGACTGAAATTGAAAAGTAATAAGAAGTGAAAAAGTACCTGAATTTCCTTGAAAATGTCATTGAAATTGTAGAACCTCTTCCCCGGTAAGTGCAAGAACTCCCTGTACTCCTCGTCGGTCACGTCGGCCTTACATTTGGTCTGCAGTAGTTGAAGAACAAGTGGTCGACGAGTACAAAGATCGGAACCTCTTAGGGAGCAAACGATTTAGGATTTTATTTTAAGATAGGGAGGTCTATTTCGGGGGGCGGGATGTTTTGGGGGAAGAGAGAGCGCAAGTGCGCTGACCGGAGAAAGGGAGGGCTAGCCGGAGAGAGAGAGATATCCGGAGAGAGAACGAGTCAGGGCGAGAGCTGGAATGAGAAGGAAGAGAGTGGGAAATATACAATGTTTTGTCTAATGTTTTTTTTGGGTATTATATTGTGACAACCCGCGATCCGAGATAAGGGGTGGCCAGCCCGATACCCAAATGTAACAGGAATCATGGATGGATATCATTTTCAGCATCACAAAATATAAACTGAGTATACGGGAAAACCACCCAATAAATCAGGAAAGGGGTTGCCAAAAAGTATAAAAATTAAAATGCAGTTAAGAAATTTAAATTAAAACAACTCCATCTGATAAGCAAGTGGAATTCCAAAAGAGTATATATAATACAACTAAGACGAATGTATACAAAAAGACCGAATAAGCTTTCGATCCACAGCAACAAACAACGAGATACAACAATTTAAATATTTTTACATAATACATTCATTAATCAAATATAAAAGTTTGGGCCACACGCCCGAGTAAAAAGACCCGATCATATCTAGAACACAAAGATGAAAGCGTCTAATTCAACATCCTGTAATAACCCGCAAAATCTTACAGCTCGTCGAAAGCAAAGGAATGGGAACATCAAAACTGGCGTCCTTGCGGGGGAGCACCTGAGCGGATACAGCCATATATACAACAAGGAAAGTAAACCGGTCAGGGCCGGATTCTACATGATCACCAGAAGAAATAAAAAAGCATGATAGATATGAACAGTTATGTATAAATGATAAGGATGATAATATGACAATGACATGCTATCTACATTACAATTTAAGTAATTATGAAATGAAATGTCATATACATAAACGAAAGAAAAGTAAATAACTTAAATTTAGAACCTTTTCTCATTAATCCAATTACCATATCCTTCTTACATTCCTTAATAGGAATAAAACCATTTATTTGGTTTAAATGAAGAAGATATAAATTTCCTTTCCTTTATTAACTTCCATAGTTAATTATGTTACCGTTCTTTAATTGGAACACCATTAATATCAAGTGCTCTATATGGCACATATCTCATTAATCCCATTTCCCGTGCTCTTTATGGAACATATCCATGCTCTTTGTGGCATTGATCATACGCTCTTTGTGGCGTTTATCAACCATCAAGTCCCACTTGATAAAAATATAGTTATATTCATATACATATAACGATATCTAAGACCGCCCGTCCGGGTTTCCCCACTGTGCGCGCCCCTAAATGACCATCATCTTCTAGGGCCTACCATAAGACAACCTGGGATCCTACAACGCAAGACGTCGGGAAGCGACCATGTGCCTGTGGGATAGTCAAGACCACGCCCGGAATCTCCTACCCATCGCATAAAATATATATATAACCAACGCTCACATGGCCTAGGGCTATATCCACCCTGCATTCATTAGCCAGGGGGCATCACCATGCGCGCGAACTTTCCTTATGATGTCATTTAGAGAGGTGTGTAACAGTAAATTAACATTTACATTTTTAATCTCATTAATATATTCAATATTCATTACCAAATTCCATTTCCATCATTCATGTGATTAGTTCTTTTTATTTGAACCTATCATCATTAAACTACTGGGTTCATTCTATTTGAACCAATCATCATTAACACAATTTGGGTCCATTTTAGTTGAACCTATCATCTTTAAGCATTTGGGTTCATTATACGAACTTAGTTCCCCTCGAATATCGTCATTAATATTCCTCAATTTACAAGTCCCGACTAAATCTCCAAATGATCATTATGATCCTACAAGTCCCCAAAGTTCATAAAATTCTGATAAGCCCTTAAGTCTCCAAACATGGGCCTACAACCCCTATCCTCCTATTAAGAAGTAACAAAAAGAGTGATGCCTAAACATCAATTTGGAACACCCCCTCCTCTGGACTTAACCCCAAGTGAAATTCGTTCCACTCTAGGGTGACAACCGGACTCAACTAGGACTCTAAAAGCCAAAGTTTACTTCATTCAAGAAGGTTCCTAAAACCCTATGAAAAGAAAAGATTTAAAAGCAAAAATTAAAATTTTGGAAAGAAAACAGGGGACCGGTCGACCGGTCCCAAGACCGCGGTCGACTGCGTCTCAAGTTTTTTTTTTTGCCTAAGAAAAAAAAAAGAAAGCTCACTTCGGCAGGGCCGGTCGACCGGTTAGGGGGACGCGGTCGACTGCGCCTCAACATTTGTGCCTTTTAAAAGAAGGCAGTGCACCCTCTCCCGAAGGCCCGGTCGACCGGTCTGATAACCGCGGTCGACCGGTCATTGCAGACCTAGACCAAAATTATCCATTTCTTCTTCCAACCACCCAAGCCCATATCATTTAATGGAACTAATACACCACAATATGTCAAATTACCATCATCAACAACATTTATCATCCAAATCAATTTCTAAGGGTTAATACCCAAATAATTTAACAAAACACTAACTAAACTAAATCATAATAATCCACAACAAATCATGCTAATTAATCCACTTAAATCATATTATAGCAAGTAAGTTACTTGCCTTGATCTTGCAAATTCAGATTTGATTTGATGGAGGCAACAATTCAAGCTCCAATCTCTTTTTTCTCCAAAGCTCTCTTCTTTCTCCTTTCTCTCTCTAGGTTAACAATTGTGTGTTAAGAGAAAATAAGGAAAATAATGAGGTTAGTAAGACTATATCAGACCACTAGTCTAAAATGTCCAACTTTAATGACTAATACGCGATATAATAAGTTGCAACTACATATTTAAGCTATAACCAGTCAAAAGTTTCCGAAATGCCAAAATACAATATGACACTTATTTTGACTGTCTCGCACCTGCCGGGACTAACTACACTATCCAAATTTTCATTTGGAAATTTTATAACTCATTTTAAGTTCCGATTTCATATTAAACCAAAATGTCATTTTATATATTATGCCACCATAATTCACCACATGGATATTTTTACCTACTCATCAGGGAAACATACAACATTTCAGTAAATATTAACCTTTCTCATATTGAATTAATATTTGCTCAGCATCTATCATTTTATAATTAATTATTACACATAGTAAATAAATATAAAATATGCTACAGAAAGAGAGGGTTGTTACATTCTCCCCCCCTTATGAGGGAATTTTACCCCCAAAATTCAGGCATATCTCACAAGAAGAGATGCGGATACCCTTTTCCGCATGTCATCCCCGCGATCACATGTCGACTTCTCGACATTGGGATAATTACAATACGCCCTAACTAAGGTACTACAGGCGGTTTTAAATTGCCACTCTCCACGCTCTAAAATATCAACCGACTACTCCTCATAAGGAACGTCAAGTTGCACCTACTTCGAACGAAATGTGCCTAAGGGCACCAATCACATCTCTTGTACTACCATACAGGAGAGATATGGGACACGTTATGAACTTGCTGAAATTCTCGGTAAAGCAAGTTAATAGGCTACCGGACCCACCTTAACATATATAGGAAAGGTCCAACGTAACACGGTGCAAGTTTTCCTTTTACTCGAAACGCTTAATGTCATTCATAGGCGATACTCGCACCAACACTTGGTCTATCGATCTCAATCTCCACATGTCTCCCCCCCCCCCCCCTCTCCCCCCCCCCCCCCCCCCCCCCGCATCGACATAGCTCTTTCGTCGATCTTAGTTATACGAATGCGATTCCGAATGAGCTCAATATTCGAAGAAGTACCTCGGATTATTCCAGGTCCGAGAGACTTATCATCTCGCACCTCTAACCAAAAAGAGGGAGATCCACAAGACCTACCATACCAAGCTTTATAAAGCGCCATCCCGATATCGAATCGATGCAAATCATTATAAGCGAGTTCAACTAGGGAGAGACACTGTTCCCGACTATACTTGAAGTCAAGCATGCACATAAGGAGTATATCCCCCAACCTAATGTTTACCCTTTTGGTTGGCCATCCGTTTAAGGATGATAAGGAGTGCTTAACCTTCATTTGGTTCCCATGGCTTCTTGGAAACCTGCCACGAGTGGAAAAAATGAAAATCTTGTCTCAGTCGGAAACTAAAATCAAAGGCACCCCATGCAGTCCAACAACCTCGTCATGCCCGACCACTACTACTAGCGGCGCATCACTGGACACATTATGTCGTTACCCGGATGTAACGCAACCTTAGGACCTCCAGATCCCACCATATCTGCCTTTCTTAAGTCCATTCATTCGGGACAAAATTCTCTTATGGAAACGCACCCCACCCTCAAAGTCAATAGAGTAGGGTTATGTTCCCTTAATCAGCAGCTTGTACATGTGGTCTTAACCACTCTTGTCTCTCCAACGACATCTTGCAACAAAATATTGCTCGAACGAAGGATTAAATTCTTCCCAGGAAGGAGCACCTTCTTTTCCATATGGCGATCACCCCCACGATGAACATAAATTCCAGCATGGGATAATACTTCTCACAAGTCTTAGCTTATGAGGCTCATAAACATTTGGTCTATGCTCCAGTATTATTACTCCCAATCATGGCAGAGGCTTGTCAATTGAATCCACCCTCGAGCTTAAAAACATGGGCTCAGGAGTGAAAGTCAATTCACCATTTTTGTTACCTTCGTAACACTCTACTACGAGAGGCCACATCTCCTTCGGCTTAACCAACCAAACTTTTCGAAATCCTCCCACTTCTCATTATCAGGGAACCAAATCCCTCTTAGAGTTAACACACAACTTATTTGTGGTAAACTCCTGACAACCCTCTTAAACTAACTTCACATAAACTAAAGGCCTTATGTCCAAACAATACTAAGGTCTACCTACCTATATCCTATCTAAGTCGTATGCACCTAATACTAAGCATTTCCCTATTGCCCAAGACCTTTCTTAACTCCCGACATTTGCTCGGTTTCGTGCGTGGGACGTCTCACCGAAGAGAAATCCAAACAAGGAACCCTCCTGTTACACTACTACCTCGCGTTGTCAGTCATCAAGGTATACAGGTCTAAGACACATGTTCGGACCGAAGAGACTCTACTTATATACATTACCCTTTAAATAACTAAAGACTTAACAAATCAAACATTCACTTTTCATAAAGCCTTACAATTATATACCCCACAATATATATATATATACCTTTTCAAATAGCCTTGTTATCAAGGCATAACCCGAAGTCTTTACTCGACTTCGCATCCCAGTCTCCCTCACATCGATCAGAGGAGAGAACTGTATACAGTGCTTCTATTCCGCACTTTAATAGCCACTAATCACTCTTCTACTTGATTCTCGGCTAAACCTTTCCACCCATCTATTAACTAACAAAAATAAATTAAGATAAAATTAAATTAGCTAACAGAAGAAAGAACAACATCTCTCCACTTCCAGCGTCGTTGAGGTTCATGCGTGGAGCATCCCGCAAAAGCGGAATCCAAACAAGGAACCCCTCCGATACGCTACTACTCAACTCGGTCGGTCGTGGGGATAAGGCAAACAAATCACATCATACCCGGCCATGTTAAGGACGAGTAAATCGGCCTCAAAGCATAAAGTACCACAATAAATCCCTATGTGTAAACAAACAAGGAATCGAGCGAACCATCACTCGTAGAAAACTCAACACTAGTAAAAATACTCTCAGCAGATCTCATCAAATCTGTAGTCTGAGAAGAGCTCATAAAACAACTGAGCGCGTAACACCCGCATCGAATAACACATAACTCAAGTACTTCTGAAATAAAAGCTTACTCTTAATAGCAAGCGATGCTAACGAAGCTTGAGGAAGTATAACCTTCCGAATTTAATAAACTCTCCCATACAGTAGCTGTCCCTGCTGCATGGGAACAACTGGATCAGGTACCTGAGGTGGAAGCTAAACGTATGGCTGCTGCGAAGCCCTAGGAAACTGACCCCGTTATTTCTAAACTGGGAAATGCCTTGGCCCAAATGGTCTTTACCTCCATGACCACCCAGACCTACTTGTCGTGAAGCACCTTCACCGTGCCTAAATTTATTGCCACACGCAATAAATCCTCTAAAATGTTGTCTCTTACACGAAACCCCTTGTCGAGGGTCCTTCTTTCTATGCTTACTACCCGAAGATTGGGATGAGGGAAATACTCCTCCTCAAATCCCATGTTCTCCAAGCTTTCCTGCTTGCCCCACGACACTAGCTTTCTTGCTACCCAGTGTATATAACCGATGCTCATGGCAATGGGGCGAGGCTTCATTCATAACCTCACCAAAAGTTTGTAAAGCTGGTTTACCCAGAAATTGTTGTCGAATTATCCAGTTTAGACCTCACATAAACTTTGAGATCTTCCGATCTTCCGGAGCCACTTCATCCGGGACAAAATGCGCCAATCGTATAAACTCCTCAACATATTCCGCCACAGATCTCTCTCCCTGCACAACATCCTGGAGCTTCCTTCTCATCTCCCAATGAACTACGGGAGGAACATACTCACGATAAAATAAAGCCCAAAACTCAGTGATCGTCATTGTGTCTCTCTGCTCTGGCGTGGTTATTGTTTCCAGCCAGTATAACGCAGATCCGACTAGCTTAAAAGTGGCAAGGATTTGTTCCTTTCCTCGCTACATTCTATCATTCGAAGGTGGCATTGTCTGTTCTCTTCCCATGCATTGGCTTCAATAACATCCATGCCTCCATTGAATTCCGGGGAATTTCCCTTTAAAGAGGACTCCCAAACCCTTTTTCCACAGAGAAGGTCCCATAGGAGCTTGAACATCATGAGCCCATTGTTGAGCCTGTGGCAAATGGTTGGACCTCTGCGGTCATGGCGGTGTTAACTGCTTGAGCTACTATGTTTGCTACATCCATAATGTTAACGGTCCCTTATGGAGGCGGTGGAGAATCTACCTCCTCTTCTACAACTCTATCACGCTTCGTTGGGCGACCTCTCTAGGCGGCATTCGAAATGAAGAAACAATAGAGTTAAAATACTATTTGAAACTATGTATCTTGCAGAAGATCGCAAACATAGACAACTACACAGTCCTAACATTAGGCTCTATATCAAAGAACGCTACGGTAGAACGTGACGAATCCACATACATCCTAAAGAATCTAGAACCTGAGGCTCTGATACCATCTGTGACAACCCGCGATCCGAGATAAGGGGTGGCCGGACCGATACCCAAATGTAACAGGAATCATGGATGCATATCATTCTCAGCATCACAAAATATAAACTGGGTATATGGGGAAACCACCCAATAAATCAGGAAACGGGTTGCCAAAAAGTATAAAAATTAAAATGCAGTTAAGAAATTTAAATTAAAACAACCCCATCTGATAAGCAAGTGGAATTCCAAAAGAGTATATATAATACAACTAAGACGAATGTATACAAAAGGACCGAATAATCTGTCGATCCACAGCAACAAACAACGAGATACAACAATTTAAATATTTTTACATAATACATTCATTAATCAAATATAAAAGTTTGGGCCACACGCTCGAGTAAAAAGACCCGATCATATCTAGAACATAAAGATGAAAGCGTCTAATTCAACATCCTGTAATAACCCGCAAAATCTTACAGCTCGTCGAAAGCAAAGGAATAGGAACATCAAAACTGGCGTCCTTGCGGGGGAGCACCTGAGGGGATACAATCATATATACAACAAGGAAAGTAAACCGGTCAGGGCCGGGTTCTACACGATCACCAGAAGAAATAAAAAAGCATGATAGATATGAACAGTTATGTATAAATGATAAGGATGATAATATGACAATGACATGCTATCTACATTACAATTTAAGTAATTATGAAATGAAATGTCATATACATAAATGAAAGAAAAGTAAATAACTTAAATTTAGAACCTTTTCTCATTAATCCAATTACCATATCCTTCTTACATTCCTTAATAGGAATAAAACCATTTATTTGGTTTAAATGAAGAAGATATAAATTTCCTTTCCTTTATTAACTTCCATAGTTAATTATATTACCGTTCCTTAATAGGAACACCATTAATATCAAGTGCTCTATATGGCACATATCTCATTAATCTCATTTCTCGTGCTCTTTATGGCACATATCCATGCTCTTTGTGGAATTTATCATACGTTCTTTGTGGCGTTTATCAACCATCAAGTCCCACTTGATAAAAATATAGTTATATTCATATACATATAACGATACCTAAGACCGCCCGTCCAGGTTTCCCCACTGTGCGCGCCCCTAAATGACCATCATCTTCCAGGGCCTACCATAAGACAACCTGGGATCCTACAACGCAAGACGTCGGGAAGCGACCATGTGCCTGCGGAATAGTCAAGACCACACCCGGAATATCCTACCCATCGCAGAAAATATATATATAACCAACGCTCACATGGCCTAGGACTATATCCACCCTGCATTCATTAGCCAGGGGGCATCACCATGCGCGCGAACTTCCCATATGATGTCATTTAGAGAGGTGTGTAACAGTAAATTAACATTTACATTTTTAATCTCATTAATATATTCAATATTCATTACCAAATTCCATTTCCATCATTCATGTGATTAGTTCTTTTTATTTGAACCTATCATCATTAAACTACTGGGTTCATTCTATTTGAACCAATCATCATTAACACAATTTGGGTCCATTTTAGTTGAACCTATCATCTTTAAGCATTTGGGTTCATTATGCGAACTTAGTTCCCCTCGAATATCGTCATTAATATTCCTCAATTTACAAGTCCCGACTAAATCTCCAAATGATCATTATGATCCTACAATTCCCCAAAGTTCATAAAATTCTGATAAGCCCTTAAGTCTCCAAACATGGGCCTACAACCCCTATCCTCCTATTAAGAAGTAACAAAAAGAGTGATGCCTAAACATCACTTTGGAACACCCCCTCCTCTGGACTTAACCCCAAGTGAAATTCGTTCCACTCTAGGGTGACAACCGGACTCAACTAGGACTCTAAAAGCCAAAGTTTACTTCATTCAAGAAGGTTCCTAAAACCCTATGAAAAGAAAATATTTAAAAGCAAATATTAAAATTTTGGAAAGAAAACAGGGGACCAGTCGACCGGTCCCAAGACCGCGGTCGACCACGTCTCAAGTTTTTTTTTTGCCTAAAAAAAACAGAAAGCTCACTTCGGCAGGGCCGGTCGACCGGTAAGGGGGACGCGGTCGATCGCGCCTCAACATTTGTGCCTTTTAAAAGAAGGCAGTGCGCCCTCTCCCGAAGGCCCGATCGACCGGTCTGATAACCGCGGTCGACCGGTCATTGCAGACCTAGACCAAAATTATCCATTTCTTTTTCCAGCCACCCAAGCCCATATCATTTAATGGAACTAATACACCACAATATGTCAAATTACCATCATCAACAACATTTATCATCCAAATTAATTTCGAAGGGTTAATACCCAAATAATTTAACAAAACCCTAACTAAACTAAATCATAACAATCCACAACAAATCATGCTAATTAATCCACTTAAATCATATTATAGCAAGTAAGTTACTTGCCTTGATCTTGCAAATTCAGATTTGATTTGGTGGAGTCAACAATTCAAGCTCCAATCTCTTTTTTCTCCAAAGCTCTCTTCTTTCTCCTTTCTCTCTCTAGGTTAACAATTATGTGTTAAGAGAAAATAAGGAAAATAATGAGGTTAGCAAGACTAGATCAGACCACTAGTCTAAAATGTTCAACTTTAATGACTAATACGCGATATAATAAGTCGCAACTACACATTTAAGCTATAACCAGTCAAACGTGTCTGAAATGCCAAAATACAATATGCCACTTATTTTGACTGTCTCGCACCTACCGGGACTAACTACACTATCCAAATTATCATTTGGAAATTTTATAACTCATTTTAAGTTCTGATTTCATATTAAACCAAAATGTCATTTTATATCTTATGCCACCATAATTCACCACATGGATATTTTTACCTACTCATCAGGGAAACATACAACATTTCAGTAAATATTAACCTTTCTCATATTGAATTAATATTTTCTCAACATCTATCATTTTATAATTAATTACTACACATAGTAAATAAATATAAAATATGCTACAGAAAGAGAGGGTTGTTACATATATATTTTTGCAAGTGTACTAAATTTTGGCACACTTTAAAACAGTGCCAAATTTTGGCACTATTTTAAAGTGTGCCAAATTGCCATTAAACCGTGCCAAAATTTGGCACAGTTTTAAAGTGTGCCAGATTTTTAATATCAGGGTGTGCCAAATTTCTATTTTTGGTGTAGTGTAAGGACACTAGAACGTGGATGCTCTCATACCAGCTATAACACCATCTATTTTACACCCCCGATTAATCAAGCCAAACTCGAAATACCGGGAGCGCTAAATTAATTTATATCATTCTCAGCATTAATATTGGACAAAAACTACAGAAACTAATAACCATCCCCAACAAAAACTCGATGAAGCATTACAAGAAGAATAACAAAACTGAAATAACTGAACGCCCATAAATGAATCCTTTACACAAAATATTTTATTACAAATGCCTCAATAAAAATAAAACCTAGCACAATAGTGACCACCTCTAAATCAACTCTTGAATACAAATTGTAACACCGCAAGAAACACGAGGCGCTACTATGATTAAAACTAAACTGAATCCTCAACAATTTGTATAGAGTATTTATGTTCCACAAAAATAAACATAATGAATCCAAAATTACATAACGTCCAACCCAAAATTTACACCTCTAAAAACATTACAATTTAATTCCTCTATAAATAATGCTAAGCTCTCCAAATAATTACACTTACAATCTAAACAAAAATAAAATCCCCCGAACGTCGAGCTCTAAAATCCTCCAAAAATCCATAGCGTCCAAATCCACGCTAACCTGCCACAAAAAGAAAAATACGGGGAAGTACACAATATGACAAGAATAGATGCTCAAAATAATTATGGTGAATAAATTCAATAATACGAATCTGAATTCAATTTCAATGCGTCATCTAAGCGTTATAATAATTTAATTTCTCAGTAACACATTAATAAGTCACTGGGACTCACCTTACCTCACCTAAGCTTCGTAAAGCCTCATCCTGGCTATTGGACTTTTAGACTATTGGTGGGTGAGCATTCTCCATGTCATATAAAAATTTCATGACACCATGCCCATCAACAAATACAATATCTCAAATCGAATCAATATTTTAGATTCCAATAAACGTCATGATGTCAACAATATGAGTACACATAAATAAGGAACAAAATGAATACTCTCGACAAATTCAAGGAGCATAATGCATAAATGTCGTACCTTAAAATCATCATAAGAAACTCATAAGATTCATACCAGTGCGTTCCTCTCACGAAAACAATACTCCTTCTAGCCCAAACTCGAGAAAACACTAAAGAAGCCTTCAAATCATGGGTTATATATTAAATAAAACTGGGGCTAGGGTTTATAGATAGAGGAAGATGAAAATAGAGGAGACTACTGATTTTTGAGAAGGATAAAATGTGTTTTAAAAGTCCTAAACTCGTCACTTTATGTTTATACACTAAAAAAATTTAGAGTCCTAATCAGATACAATCACTCAAAAATTTATTATGGACGGTCGGACCGTTGAAACTGGCTGAAATATTAGTATGTTTAGCTGAAGGCGAGATGAATCTGCACAAAAAAATTCAGCTCGATCGGACAATCGAATATTTTTATTTATTTTTTGCTCCTTAGGTCGGATCCTCCCCCGATTTTTATACAAAAAGTTATAATTTAAAAATTTTAATCCCGATTTAAATTTCCACTTAAAATTTTATTTTTATATCTAAAAACCAACATTTTTTTTCGTACCAACATGAAATAGATTCCAAAAATTATTTTTTCAAAATCCGAGTTAATTTAATTAAAACCGATTTAAAAATCACGGATTGTTACATACTTTCCCACTAGCGCAGGAATTTCGTCCTCCAAATTAGACGAAGTGTAAACGTCAAACGTAAAGTTGCACAAATAAAATAAGGCTTACATATGCCTACCCATAAAATACCATGATTAGACCCCCATACACCCAATCCCACCCGCATGTTTCTCCACGTGCTCTCACACGAATCACTACTCGATTATGTCTCTAAAAATATATCACAACACTAAAGTCCTCAAATCAATTCTAAACATCCTCACATCAAGATTACTAATCCTAACCTTGATGCCTACCACGTCCTCAACAAAAACTCCCTATCTCCAACGAAACACATCTAACCCGTATGTTAGACCCAAACTCAAAGATCTGAGGGTTGTCGTATGCCTAAGCTCTGATACCATCAGTAACACCCCGCACAAAACACGAGGCGCTACTATGATTGAAACTAAACTAAATCCTCAACAATTTGTATTGAGCATATATATTCCACAAAAATAAACATAACGAATCCAAAATTACAAAACGTCCGGTCCAAAATTTACATCTCCAAAATAATTACAATTTAATTCCTCTAAAAATAATTCTAAACTCTCCAAATAATTACACTGACACACTGAACAAAAATAAAATTCTCCAAATGTCGAGCTCTAAAATCCTCCCAACGTCGATCTCTAAAATCCTCCAAAAATCTATCCAAATCCACGCTAACCTGCCACAAAAAGAAAAATATGGGGAAGTACACAATATGAAAAGAATAGATGCTCAAAACAGTAATGATGAATAAATGAAACAATACGAATATGAATTCAAGTTCAATGTGACATCCGAGCATTATACCAAATTAATTTCCCAATAACACATCAATAGGTCACCAGACCTCACCTCACCTTACCTCACCTAGGCTTTGTAAAGCCTCATCCTGGCTATTGGACTTTTGAATTATTGGTGAGTGACCATTCTCCATGTCATATAAAAAATTTATGACACCATGCCCATCAAAAAATATAATATCTCAAATCGAATCAATATTTTAGATTCCAATAAATGTCGTGATATAAATAATATGAGTACAAATAAATGAGGAACAAAATGACTACTCTCGAGAGATTCAAGGAGCATATTGCGTAAATCTCGTGCCTTAAAATCATCATAAGAAACTCATAAGATTCTGCTCAAAATTCTATTCATACCACTGCGTTCCTCTCGCGAAAATAATAAAAACTTCTTCTAGCCTAAACTCGAGAAAACACCAATTAAGCCTTCAAACCAGGGTTTGAATATTGAATAAAATTTGGGATAGGGTTTACAAATAGAGGAAGATGAAAATAGAGGGGGCTACTGATTTTTTACATGGCAAAAATATGTTTTAAAAAAACCTAAATTTGTCACTTTATGTTTATATATCAAAAGGAATTAGAGTCCTAATCAGATACAATCACTCAAAAGATTATTATGGACGATCATACCGTTGGAATTGGCTGAAATGTTAGTATATTGTAGTTGAAGGCGAGGCGGATATGCACAAAAAAAATTCAACTCGATCGGATGGTCAAATATTTTTATTTATTTTTATTACTCCTTAGGTCGGATCCTCCCCCGATTTTCATACAAAAAGTTATAATTTCCAAATTTTAATCCCGATTTAAATTCCACTTAAAATCTTATTTTTATATCTAAAAACCAATTTTTTTTCCATACCAACATGAAATAGATTCCAAAAATTATTTTCCCAAAATACGAGTTAATTTAATTAAAATCGGTTTAAAAATCATGGGTAGTTACACAAAAGATAACTATAATGAACCAACGATTCCAACTCTAAGGGTACCCAATTGGATCTCTACAACTGCAAGTGTGACTGCTCGGGCCCGCTAAACCTCTATATATAATAATAATGCCTCTGGGGGATTTTTTTTTTATAGATTTGGGTCAGAGACTTAATGTTACAAGAAATAACTCCAATATTAACACTAAATAATCATTTCACTGATTCATTAAATCTACATGAATCCTACCCCAAATCATAAATTACACACAAATAAATCCCAAGAATACACCCAAATCATGTAATTCAAACCCTACATTACATGGGTTTTATAACATGCTTGAAAGAATTGCAAGATAAACACTTGACTTGTAATAACAGGACTGACTTTTATTCTAGGATGATGAGTATGTTCTTCCTTTTCTCCGATCTCAATTTTGGCAACGTTGATGATGAGAAACGGTGTGGAATAGCCTAGGTTTATTCCCTTATTCCTCTCCTATGGCCTCCTCTTCTTACCAAGTATTGTAACCTTAGCATATAACTCAAAGAGACTAAGAGGCTGATATAGCACTCTTAAATTTGAAGTTCCTTCGTTCTACCCTAGCCTCCCAAATGACCAAAACGCCCTTACATGGTGTCGGGTTTGTCTAAAATCGTCCTGAGACCCAATCAATACAACCGGGTACACTATTTTGCCTATTTCAACCCATTCAGAATTAATCGTGACCTCAAAATCATCATTCGAGTCACTTTAAATTAATTTCCTATCTCAATCTCAATATAGTCTTCACGCGACTCCTGGTTGAGATATAACACAGTCACGTCGATATCACTCGCTACGACGTATAATAATTATCGCAAGTTATTTACTACTCACTTAGTAAATTATCTCATAAATATTAATCATTATCTCTTCCGATTAATATTTTAAATAAACACATAATATTTAATTCAATTAAATTACGACATAGGTGTAATTTAAAAACAAACAAATTAATTAAATTCTAAATACTCAAAAATACGGGATGTTACATACTTCTCCCCTTACAAAGAAATTTCATCCTCAAAATTTGGTACGTACCTACGATGAATAACTCTGGATACTGCTCTCGCATGTAACCCTATCACTCCCACATCGACTCATCAATATTATGGTGCCCCCACTAAACTCGAACAAAGGGTACCACCTTAGATCGCAGCTTACGCTCACTACGATCAAGTATTGCCACCGGTCTCTCCTCGTAAGATATATTTGGATGAAAGTCTATCTCCTCCAATGGAACATGCCAAAAGGCCTTCTCTCTCTCCTCCAGTACCTCTTCATCGATGACACGTGGAACACGTCGTGAATTCGCTATAAGTACTCGGGTAAATCCATCATGTATGCAAGTGGTCTCACCCTCTCGATAATTAAAAAAAAGGTCCCACATATCTTAGTTCTGACTTCCCTTTCTTTTCGAACATCGTGACTCTCTTAATTGGAGACACTAATACCAAAACCTGGTCACTAACCTCCAGCTCTTTGTGCCTCCTACCGGCATCGTTATAACTCTTCTGCATATTCTAAGCTATACAGATGTCCCCTCGAATCAGCTCAATCTTAGCAGTAGTGTCCTGAATCATCTCTAGCCCTAATAGCTTATTGTCCCCCACCTTTAATCAGCAAGAAGGCGAACGACAAGGCCGTCCACACATTGCCTCAAATTATTCCATGCCGATAGTGAACTGGTAGGAGTTATTATATGCAAACTCCACCAATGGAAGGTACTGCTCCCATCCTCCCCCGAAGTCAAGTATGCACAATCTCAACATATCCTCTAACATCTGATTAACTCTTTCCGTCTTCCCATCAGTCTGTGGGTGATATATTATACTCAAATGTAAATTTGTGCCTATAGCCTCCTGAAAACTCTGATAGAAGTGGGACACAAAAATCTTTTCCCGATCCGACATAATATTAATCAAAATCTCGTGCAAACTTATTATCTGAGTAATAAACAACTGTGCATACTGCCTCGTCTAAACATCTGTATGAACCGGTAGAAAATGGGCTACCTTAGTTAATCGATCCACTCTCACCCAGATGGAGTTGTGACCTCTCTGCGATATCGATAACCTGGTAATGAAATCCATGGAAATACTCTCCCACTTATACATTAGATCCTCTAGTGACTGCAATATCCCCGTTGATCTCTGATGGTCTACCTTCACTAGCTAGTAAGTAGCACACTTTGAGACAAACTGTGCTATGTCCTGCTTCATCCCCGACCACTAGTACTGCCTATGCATATTCTAGTACATATTATCCTCACCGGGATGTACCGCAAACCTCGACCCTTGAGACTCTGACATCACTTCATGTCTCAAATCCTCATCCTTTGGAATCATGAGTCTCCCATTAAAGCACAAGCCTCCCTCAGAACTAATCAAATAAGACTCCTCCCCATCAGTTAACAACTGGAGTATCTGGTACCTGCGCTTTCACTTCATGCATAACAATATCAAAAGTGACAGCCAATACGAACATATAAGCTATGTCAACCTCGTTATTTTGTTAAAGATTCCTCCACTTTGCCTTCCAAACCTCTGCTATCTTCCCAACAGACCATCAGCTCAACTTGTCTGCCACCATGTTAGCCTTCGTAGGATATACTGAATATCAAACTAGTAATCCTTTACGAACGCTAACCATCTACTCTGCCTCATATTCATATCCTTTCGCGTGAACATATAATGAAGTCAATATTTATGGTCCGTGAACAAGGTAAACTACTCTCCTAAAAGACAATACCTCCAAATCCTTATGGAAAACATAACCGCTGTTAACTCAAAGTTATGTGTGGGGTAATTCCTCTCGTGGGGCTTAAGCTTACGAGATGCATAAGCTATATCCCTTTCCCCCTCTTATATTACGCCCCCAAGTCCCTATAAGGATGCATGTGTATAAACACGGTACTCCACTCCTCCCCTAGTCAATGCGAGCACATGTGCTGAGGTCAATTTGTCCTTTAACTTATCAAAACTAACTGATAATGGTCATCTCGTACAAATGGCACCCCCTTGCGAGTCAAGTTCGTTAACAGACCCGCAATATTCAAGAAACCTTTGATGAAGTGATGATAATATCTTGCTAACTCCAAAAAACTACAAACCTCGATCGGTTCCATAGGTTGTCCTCACTCCCTCACTGCTTATACCTTACTAGGATCAACAACAATTCCCCTTACAGATACAATGTGGCCCAGAAACTGCACCTCACGTAGGTAAAATCCACGCTTCTCGAATTTAGCGTACAATTGATGGTCGCGTAACATCTACAGAACCATACACAGATGCTCTTCATGTTCATCCTCAGAACGATAGTAAGACAAAATATCATTGATGAATATCATCACGAACTGTTCGAGTAACTCTCTCAAAACACGGTTAATAAAATCTATAAACACTGCTGGCACATTGGTGAGCCCAAACGGCATTACCCTAAACTCGTACGAACCATACCATGTTAGGAAAACAGTCTTAGGAACGTCCTCCTCTCTGACACACAATTGATGATATCCTGACCTCAGATATATCTTGGAGAAGTAAGGTGCTCCTCTCAGCTAGTTGAAAAAGTCATCGATTTAAGGCAGTGGATACTTATTCCGAATCGTGACCTTATTCATCTCCCTGTAATCAATACATAGATGAAGTGGCCTTCCCTTTTCTTGACGAATAACATCGGCGCACCCCATGGTGATGTACTCCGTCTAATAAAACCTTGCCCCAGGAGCTACTAAATCTGCTCCCTTAATTACCACATCTTTGAAAGTGTCGTGCGATGAGGCCCTTCGACAATCGATCTCGTACTCGGTGCTAAGTCAATGACGACTCAATTTCTCAGCTAAGCGACAGACTGGGTATATCCTGGAATACATTGTTAAACTCCCTCGCCACTGGAATCGAATATAAAGATACAACAACCTCCTGTGGGGTCTCCTCCTTAGTATAATACATGCGTGTGCTCGACCCTCCCTCGGGAAGAGGCATCGCTACTAGGAACATCTCATGCCCTCTAATAGAGAACAAAATGGATTTCTCGAAATAATCCATAATCGTCCAGTTACCAGCTAACCAGTCCGTACCCAAAATGACATCATCACCCTCCATTGATATTAGTAGAAGGTCGGTGTCTAAACATAGTCTCCCCACGTCAATATTCACCCCATACAAATTGAGTGTATAAGTAACCCACTACCCAAAGGTGACTCTACACACATAAGGAGACTATCGACTGTCTCTAATAAACCGACCGCACATGTAAATCTGGTAGCTATAAATGAGTGTGATGCCCCCTATTAAAAAAAATCCTACCCTCAAGCCCATGAATAGGAAACGTACCTTCTACTGCTGGTGGCATGAATGCATACTGGACATTATAGGCATGTCCGTACTGTAGTTCTCCCTATTACTGTAGGGCCGATGGAGTTGGTGTTGCAAGGGTTAACTTCCCCTACTGGACTCCTGATGTGGTACTCTACCCTGATATGAGTCTTTTTGGTGACCTGTCTCCTCACAAATAAATAATGACCAATGAAGTCCTTTTTCTTTAAACCCTATTGATCAAATCGAGGCTTCTCCTTAGCTTGTTACGGACAAAGTTGTTTCTTGGTCCATGCTTTCCACAATTAAAACACATCTTTTTAAATTATCCTGGCTTCTATTTTTGTTGGTTCTGGTAGCCTTGACTCTACTGGCCATATCCATTACTCTCTTGGCCCAAAAGGCCTCTAGTAACCTGTTGCTGCTGCTTCAGCATTCCACTTCTACCGTTTCTTCTTGACCTACCTGGATGGATAGATTCCCTTGTTTTGTTACTCCCTATTAGATGGAAACAATGATCTTGTTCATGACATAGTGCGACAGTAATTTCTTGTGATACAATACCACCCACTTCTGTGGCAGTCACCATATCCTGTAGTACTTGAGGTACCTGTTGAACCTGTCTAGTGTTACATGTTTCGATGACCCTAGCCTGTCATTCCCTCCTAGGTGGCATCTGAAATAAAGTTGAATTGCACAAGTTCACAGTCAATACAAAAATAATAGCAGAAGAACGAAATCTTTAATACGTAAAAGTGAATGCAACAGTCCTAATAATAGGGATCTAAGTCAAAGGATGTTATGCTGAAATTGTAGTAAGCCATAAAGATCCTATTGACTTTAGAACCTGATGCTCTGATACCATCTATGACACCCTGCCTATTTTAACCATGTGTGACCAGTCCTTTATCAAAATAAATAGGAATATCATTTGATTCATTCTTATCACTGTCGAAACTTTTTATATTACTAACCACCTATGTTAAATTAAGTCGGTGCTAAATTTTATCTTTCATTAACATATAACAACATGCAAAAAATAAATAATATCATCCATCCACACAATTATATAAGTCTGGAGCATCGCAAGATAAATAAATAAATGATATATATCGAATAAACCATCAGTTCCAGCCCTAATATCCAAACCATGAGTCTACTGAAATAAAGTGAATCCAAATACACAGTCTGATAAATAAAACTGAATCAATGTATTAATATAAGAGTCAACATGCCCAGATGAAATACTAAATCATAAATCTTAATCTAGAAATGAATAACTGAAACGTCTACACAAATCTTGCATACCTCCATAAGTGCTACAGCTACGCATCCCTAGAAGTAGTCATCAAGATTGGCATCCCTATGGCTGAACAACTAAAATGTTTTGGAAAGTATATGTGACACGGGTCAAAGCCCAAAACATTTGAAAAACATTTAGCAAGTATTTAAATTGCAGTTTAAAAGCATTTATTAGATTCACACATTAGTTCCACGTACACTCCCCTGAGTTCCTCACCTCTCATAAATAGTGCACACCTAACGTCTCCTATTTTACCCACCTAATTATGCTACCCAGCCTAACTAGACATAAGTATGTAACTAACCACATAGGTTTAGCTCCCCCGTACCACTCATACGATACCTAATCGTAAAACTAAGGATTAATATTAATTGAATATTAATATTGGACCGCTAATTAAGTTTATCATGCTTAAATTACTTTTAGGTATACACTATTGATCTTTTCTACCATCACACATAAGTAGAATAATCACACTTGTATATATTTATCACACTATAATATATACAACTACAACATCCCCCGGAATGGCCACCACGACACATGCATACTCCGTTATCAAGTACATGTACCTTTCGTACCAAATCAAGGACTATCAAGTAATTATTTTCACACGCGCGTTTTATCCTGTCTTATAGTCCAACACATGTTGCCCTCTGATTGGTTGTAATTGTGTTTCTTCACAGAGTGTAAACCAACGTCTATTTTCAACCCTTGGATCGTTTTTATCAACGATCTCCATGCGCCCTTTCATAATCCCTGTGAACCCTGTTTGGACCAATCAGGAGAATTTTAAACCACCGCATATCGTGAGCCCTTGGATTAGAGTCAATCCATCTTGACTCAATCTGGTCCCTTGATTTCAATCCTCATTCTCGAACCTTCTCAACCTCCTATAAAAAGGCTCCTACTCTCAGCATTAGAAGACTTTTTCCATTTTGTCCTTTGAGAGAAAAAAGAAGAGAGTAGAGAGAGAAGAGAGAAAAGAGAGAGAAAGAGATAAACCAGAAGAGAGAGAAAGAGTTAGTAAACCCAACCCTAACCCTAAATCGTCCAAACAGTTCAAACCAAATATAAACCTTCAAACCCCTGTATTTTCCCAAACACAACCTTGAGTGTTTGAGTGTTTGAGTGTTTTGAGAGGTGATTTGAGAGTTGGTTTGTTGCTATAACCTCTTAGTTCTTGAGATCTTGTTTCCAACTTAATCATTTTCTTAGATCTATTTTTCTTTTATATAAAAATTTCAAATCTGAGTTTTTCATGGTATATTACACTTAGTTTGCATTTTTATTTCTCAGCTTGAGAAATATATTGTTGATTCTTTTCTAAAAAGTTTGTTTTTAACTTTGAAGTCAACAATAATGTTTTATGTTTCTAGTTCTCTTGAAACAAGACCTTTGACCTAGTTTGGAATCGCACTTGGTGGTTTTCAATCTCAAAATCTTTTCAAAAACAGAGATTGATTAAGATCTTGATACGTCTTTTGAGCAAGATAGCCGTGGATTCTGGGATTGCTTTAGGTCAAAAAGGTTGAGTTTTGTGAGAAGAGAGAAAAAGAAAAGTCACTGCATATAGACTTATATGTAATTTGTTAGGACTGATTGTACATAATAAGTGTGTGTGTGTGTGTGCATGCATGTGTTAGAGAGCACCTCCACAAACACTTTCACTCTACCACACGAAAAGTGTTGGTAATAAGATCTTGTGAACAAGAGTCGACGCAAAGTGCTTGAACAAATTGGGAGTTAACAAACTGGGAGAACAACATCAACAATCAGAACTGCAGAGAAGTTATAAGGACACCAGATGGTACATTCCTAAAATTATATAGTTCTGAGTTGTATGCATGCTTGTTATATAGTTTGTAACTGTTAAAATTTGTTTATAGTGGATTTTGTTTTACTCTGTAGAGGGAGTCGTGGATGTTTCCTCAGTTGGGTGAGGTTTTACCACGTAAAAAATCTTGTTCTTAATCTTCCTACATCTTCTCATCTCATTCTTGGTTGTGCTGAGTTTAAAGTTTGTTTAAACTGTCTTATAACCCTGTTAATCAAATCTTGAATAGATCTCGTACATACTTTTATAAAACGCATCTTGTGTTCAAAATAGTTTTGGTTTTTAAGAAAAGAGTTTCTTCAAAAAACTGTTCGGAGTTACTTAAATAGTTTAATTTTATTAAACGGCTTTAGTAACAGATTTTCAATTGGTATCAGAGCTTGGTAAACTTCTTTTAAAGAGATCCTGTGTTTCTGAAATTGTTTTCTGAAAATCAAATATGGACGAGAAAAATGAAAGATTTGGTAACTTGACCAGACCTCCTATCTTTGATGGAACCAATTTTGCTTACTGGAAAGTAAGAATGATTGATTTCATTCAAGGAACTCTGGGAGATGATGTCTGGGACATTGTTGAAAATAGTTACATTTTTTCTACAAAACCAGCCACTGAAGGAAGTAATGAGAGGGTTAAGAAAGTATTAAGTGAGTTCACACAAGAAGAGAAACAAGTTTCTCGAAATAATAACAAAGGAAAGAATGTCATATTTATATCCATAAATGAACATGAGTTCAAAAGAATCTCATCTTGTACCACTTTTAAGGAAGCTTGGGACACCTTGGTTATTGCTCATGAAGGTGACACTAGAGTTAAAGCTGCTAAAACTCAAATGCTCATTCAACAGTATAACTCTTTAATTATGTCTGAGACTGAGTCATTTGATGACTTCTATATGAACTTGACTGATATTGTGACAAAACTGCATGCTAATGGGATAACATATGACATACAAGAAATTGTATCTAAAATTCTAAGATCATTACCACAGAAATTTGATAACAAAAGATATGTTATTGAGGAAATGTGTGATATAAATCTCACTCCTGAATTACTCAGTAGTAAATTAAGAACTGTGGAAATGGAACTGGAATTTAAGAAACAATTGACCCAGTCCCATAGGAAACAGACTAGTTCCAATCTAAGCTTCTCTTCTAAATTGATTAAGCCTGAGTTTAATACTTCCAATGATGAATCTGATGAGGAATGCGATATAGAGAGTTTGGACAATCAGATTCCCTTGATGTCAAAACAGTTTAAGAAAATCATTAAATTTAGAAACAACATGGCAAATAAACAAGGCAAGTCTAATTATCCAACTCCTTTTAATCATAGACCTCATGAGAAAAGCCATGACAAAAATCACAAGGACTCTCACGCTAGACCTAATAGAGACCTTAAGAATACTGAATGCTATAGATGTGGAAAACTAGGAAACATTGCACAAGACTGTAGAGTTAACTTGAACACTCAAAACAAACACATTAGAACCAACATTTGCAAGACATGGGATGATTCAAGTGACTCTGAAAATGAGGAACCTGAGTCATCTGATATTTTTTACCCTTGCATGTTCTTCTTTGCCAAGATTATCTATAATGATGATATTCCTGTGTTTGTTAGTGAGGATGATTCTAGTAATTTTACTACTAATGTTTCGAATAATGCTGTTACTGGTTTAGATGCCTTGATTACTGAGAATATTGCGATCTCCTCTTCGGGGTGTGTGAGTCAAAGGGAAAGCGAAAATGACGATGTCAATGGGTGTGTGAGTTCTAAGAATGAAGCATTAGGGGTCACTTCACACACTACACTTAGTGACTCGGACAATGAAGACCTCCCAGATATTCACACACTCTATGCAAAAACTCTCAAGAAAAGCACTAGACTAGAAAAAATTGTGAAAGATCTCACCAAAAAGCTGGAAGATCTAAGCCTAATGGTCAAACTGAATGCTGAATAGTATACTACCCAATGTTTAACTCATGAAAGTGAAATTAAAATGTTTGATCAAAAACTCAAAGATTTGACTGAAACAAATGAAATTCTGGAGAAAAAATACAAAGGGACATTGTTAGAATTGGAACAAACTAAAGAAAAGATAACAACTATTTTCAAAAAATTTACAAAATTTGAAAATAATTCAAACTGTTTTGATGGATTTGTTGCTGAATCTAAAACCAATTCTGATGATCAAACTGGAATAGGATTTTGCCCCAATTTGAAGACACAAATAAAAACTTTTGAAACTATCAAGTTTGTGTCAGGAGGTAAAAGACCTATTGAAACCTACCCAGATTTCCATTCCCTAAAAACTGAGTTTGATTCAAAACATCAAAATTTTAACATTGGGGAATCAAGTTACTCTAAACATGTAAGTTCACCTAAGGCTAAATACGTCTGCCCCTCTATTAGGAAGAGTGAGTCCGCATTCAAGACTGTCCTACCTAGGAATAGAGTCCAATCTCAAAATTCCTCAAAACCGTTGTTTAGAGACTTTCCTAAGGAGACCCCAATCTTGAGCAATCTTTATTGCTCTTACTGTGATATATACGGTCACTCTTTTGATAGTTTCTATGCTAGGAGACTTGTTAAACCTGTCTGTTATCCTCCTACCTATCAGAACTTTAAATATTCTAGGAGGAGTCGTAACAATTATGTACTTCCTAAACAACCTGACAAAAACTCTAATTATAGGAAGAGAAAGACCAAACCTAAAAGAACATTTACTCGAAGGATTCCTAAGCACTTTCCTAAACCAAATGCTCATGACTTTCATAAAATTCAAAATCATGCGCAAAATATTTTTCAACAAAAAACCAATGCTCGCAAATTTTATCAATTGAGAGCTAATAAGCGCAAAATGAAAACTAGAGCAATTTGGGTTAGAAAAGAAGATCTATTACCTCAGATGAAGTGTAATATAGTTATTACTGCCTTAAAAGCTGAGCACACATCATCTGGTTGGTATTTAGACTCTGGATGTTCTAAGCACATGACTGGGGATGATACTAAACTTTTGAACAAAACCAGCTTCACTGGTGGAAAAGTCATTTTTGGTGATGGAGTATCATCTCAAATCATAGGCAAAGGAACTCTCCAAGAAGATGGACTTCCTGTTCTTGAAAATGTTCTTCTAGTTAAAGGTCTTAAGGCCAATCTACTTAGTATCTCACAATTTTGTGACTCAAATCATACTGTTACCTTTTCAAAGAACAATTACAAAATTTTAAATGAAAAAGGTGAATGCATAATTACAGGATTCAGAACTCCTGACAATTGTTATACTGTCATGAATAATTCTGAAATCTGTAATGTTGCCAGAATGGATGACAACGAGATATGGCATAACAGAATGGGTCACTTAAATTTCGATAATCTTAGTAGACTGACCTCTCAAGAAATAGTTAGAGGAGTTCCTAAAATCAAACCCATTCCTAACATTGTCTGTGGTTCCTGTCAGGAAGGTAAAATTGTTAAGGCACCTCATAAGAAAGTTAATGATGTTCTTACCTCTAATCCCTTAGAGCTCATACATATAGACCTAATGGGTCCTTCCCAAACTGCTAGTCTATGTGGACACAGTTATATTCTTATTATGGTTGACGACTTCACCAGATTTACTTGGGTAGCTTTTTTAAAACAAAAGTCTGTCACTTTTCAAACTTTCTTAACAATCCTTCTTCGGATTGAAAATGAAAAGGACACTCAAGTAAATAGAATCCGCAGTGATAGAGGTGGAGAATTCAAAGACACTGGTATAATAGAGTATTGTGACTATAATGGTTACAAACATGAGTTTAGTGCTCCTAAGACTCCTCAACAAAATGGAATTGCCGAGAGAAAGAATCGTACACTTCAAGAGATGGCACGTGTTATGTTACATGCCAAGAATTTGCCTAAGTATTTTTGGGTAGAATCTATTCGTACTGCCTGTCACATCATAAATAGGGTCTATCTTAGAAAGAATTCCAAACAAACCCCTTACGAACTTTGGTATAATAAAAAGCCCAATCTTAAGTACCTCAGAACCTTTGGTAGTACTTGCTATGTATGCAAAGATAGGGAACACTTGTCCAAATTTGAGAGCAGGGGAGATAAAGCTATATTTCTAGGATACTCGCCTAACAGTAGAGCCTATCGAGTGTATAATCTTCGCACTAAAACCTTGATGGAATCCATAAATGTAATTGTGAATGACACTACTGTAGAGAACAAGACTGGTAAATCAACTATTATAGAAGAGCCTACAAATATTTTAGAAAATGACTCTCCTGAAATAGATGATTCATTACCAATTGAGATACCTGAAGTACTTAACTGGGTCTCTAAAGATCATCCCATAAATACCGTAGTTGGTAACCCTAGTGAGCCAGTACGTACAAGATCTCAAATAAGAAATTATGCACATTATGCATGTTTTGTTTCCCTAGTGGAACCAAAGAATGTAAATGAGGCATTGCATGACTCTCACGGGATTTCTGCTATGCAGGAAGAACTTCTTCAATTCGTCATTCATGATGTTTGGTATCTTGAACCTAGGCCTGATCATAAAAAGGTTATTGACACACGTTTGATTTTTAAAAATAAATCTGATGAAAGTGGGATAATCATTAGAAACAAAGCTAGATTAGTTGCTCAAGGATATTCTAAAATTGAAGGAATAGATTTTAACGAGGCCTTTGCTCCTGTTACTCGTTTAGAATGTGTTCGTCTTCTCTTTGCTATAGCTTGCCACTTGCATTTTACACTCTACCAAATGGATGTCAAATCTGCATTCCTTAATGGAATATTGACTGAGGAGGCCTATGTATAACAACCTAAAGGGTTCATTGACCCTCAATATCCAAATCATGTCTTTCGTCTTAAAAAGGCTTTGTATGGACTTAAACAAGCACCTAGAGCTTGGTACGAGCGTATTTTAAGTTTCCTCTTAGATAAAGGTTTCAAAAGAGGTGGAAATGATCAAACCCTTTTTGTCAAACATTTTGACAAACACATCATTATTGCTCAAATTTATGTTGACGATATTATATTTGGATCAACTTCTCCCTCATAAGTAAAATCCTTCTCTGAAATAATGCATAAGGAGTTTCAAATGTCTCTTATGGGGGAGTTGCAATTTTTCTTAGGTCTTCAAGTCAAACAAAATTCAGAAGGATTGTTTGTTTCGTAATCTAAGTATGCTTTAGAGATAGTAAATAAATTTGGCCGTGAGAGTGCTAAAAATGCTAAAACACCGATGAGTACTACGGCAAAAATTTCTAAAGACGAAACTGTAACACCCCGCCCGCCCGGGGAGAGCGAACGGAGCGCTAATGCGATAAAATAAATCCAAATCGACAAGTGATAAGGTATAGAGCATCAAAATAACCCACAATAATATAAATCCACTAATCTCAATCTCTTCAATTACAACAAGTCTCTCGAATTAAAATTACAACTATCTAACTCGAATAAAAATACAAATCTCCAAAGCTCTATACATCAAAATAATACAAAACTTTCCCAAACAATCCTCGCTAAAATCAATCTCCATAGCGCCCCAAAATCCGCGCTAACCTGCCACTAAAAGAAATATGGGAAAGTACACAATACGACAAGAAAGATGCTCAACAAATATATTAACGGTGAATAAAACGTAACAACACGAGTACGAATATTCAAATCGAAATGCAAATCTCAAAGCATTTATCAATATAATTTCTCAACAACACTTTAACCGGGTCACCATGCCTCACCACATCCGTATATGCTTTAACAAGCCATAGCCCCAGAAATAGGAATTTTGGCGGGTGCCCAACATCCGTGCCATATTAAAATTTCATGACAACGTGCTCATCAACAATATAATGATACCATATGAATCAAAATAATTCAACAATTATTTTTCAGATTTCAATGAATTTAACAATTCGAATATGAGTTCAATAATTGTAAGAATTCAAAGGGATTAACTCTCGAGAGATTTAAAGAGCATATTGTGTAAAACCCCATACCTCAAACCATGATGAGAAACCAACGATCACATCCTCAAGATCAACACAAAAGATATACAAAAGATCCTCCAAAAACCTCCGACAAAATAGTCGCAAGAACACCTCTAATCTAAGGTTGGAACTCACAAATCTCAAGGGCCAATGTGTATATAAAAAGAAGAGGAATATAAAATATATTTGCTGCTAAAATTTGTGCCAAAAGTAGGTTAAAAGGGTAACCCACGACTTCCTTTTATAATGCAAAGAAATGAAGAGTTGGAATCCAAAAGACTCCTTTAAATAAGGCAAAGAAATGAAGAGTTGGAAGTCAAAACAACTCTTGAAAATTACTTGTTGTTCACCGACTTAGAATTCCAAGAGTTTAAAACATTTAAAAATCATTTTAAAATCCGTTTTAACTCCGTTTTCGAAACTGTTTGAAATTCTCGCCTTTAAAAATAATAACCAATATATTTGAGCAATAAAAATAATTTTATCAAAAACTTTATTTTCCTCCATTTTCCTAAATTAATTAAAATAGCCCAAAAATTACGCGGGTTGTTACACTTCCCCACTGACAATGGAATTTTGCCCTCGAAATTCGCCGAATGCCTAACTCTCAAAATCAGGCCACTACACTAACTCCAAAAATAAATCATGTCTCCCAAAAATAAATTCCTCACATCTAATCTAGATGCTTATCACGAATATCATCTAAAATTTTCTATCTCCAAAAATGGCTAACCACGCAATGAACCCAAAACTCAAGCCCCGAGGGTTGCCGTATACCTAAGCTCTTATACCATTTGTAACACCCCGCTCGCTCGGGGAGAGCGAACGGAGCGCTAATGCGATAAAATAAATCCAAATCCACAAGTACCAAGGTATAGAGCTTCTAAATAAACCCACACTAATATAAATCCAATAATCTCAATCTCTTCAATTATAACAAGTCTCTCGAATTAAAATTACAACTATCTAACTCGAATAAAAATACAAATCTCCAAAGCTCTATACATCAAAATAATACAAATCTTTCCCAAACAATCCTCGCTAAAATCAATCTCCATAGCGCCCCAAAATCCGCGCTAACCTGCCACTAAAAGAAAATATGGAAAAGTACACAATACGACAAGAAAGATGCTCAACAAATATATTAACGGTGAATAAAACGTAACAACACGAGTATGAATATTCAAATCGAAATGCAAATCTCAAATCATTTATCAATATAATTTCTCAACAACACTTTAACCGGGTCACCAGGCCTCACCACATCCGTATATGCTTTATCAAGCCATAGCCCGAGAAATAGGAATTTTGGCGGGTGCCCAACATCCGTGTCATATTAAAATTTCATGACAACGTGCTCATCAACAATATAATGATACCACATGAATCAAAATAATTCAACAATTATTTTTCAGATTTCAATGAATTTAACAATTCAAATATGAGTTCAATAATTGTAAGAATTCAAAGGGATTAACTCTCGAGAGATTTAAAGAGCATATTGTGTAAAACCCCATACCTCAAACCATGATGAGAAACCAACGATCACATCCTCAAGATCAACACAAAAGATATACAAAAGATCCTCCAAAAACCTCCGACAAAATAGTCGCAAGAACACCTCTAATCTAAGGTTGTAACTCACAAATCTCAAGGGCCAATGTGTATATAAAAAGAAGAGGAATATAAAATATATTTGCTGCTAAAATTTGTGCCAAAAGTAGGTTAAAAGGGTAACCCACGACTTCCTTTTATAATGCAAAGAAATGAAGAGTTGGAATCCAAAAGACTCATTTAAATAAGGCAAAGAAATGAAGAGTTGGAAGTCAAAACAACTCTTGAAAATTACTTGTTGTTCACCGACTTAGAATTCCAAGAGTTTAAAATATTTAAAAATCATTTTAAAATCCGTTTTAACTCCGTTTTCGAAACCGTTTGAAATTCTCGCCTTTAAAAATAATAACCAACATATTTGAGCAATAAAAATAATTATATCAAAAACTTTATTTTCCTCCATTTTCCTAAATTAATTAAAATAGCCCAAAAATTATGCGGGTTGTTACAGAAACCAGAAAACCCATAGATCCTACACTATATCGTAGTATGATAGGAACCTTACTATACCTTACTGCCTCGCGTCCTGATATTATGTATGCTGTGTGTATTTGTGCTCGATATCAAAATAACCCTAAAGAGAGCCATCTGAATTCTGTTAAACGAATCATTAAATATGTAAAAGGCACTCTGAATCTAGGACTTTGGTACACTAATGACACACCAAGCACTATAATTGGGTACACTGATGCTGACTGGGCTGGGTGTACTGATGATAGTAAAAGCACATCAGGAGCATATTATTATATAGGTAATAACTTGGTAGGATGGAGTACTAAGAAACAAAACTGCACATCACTCTCAACAGCTGAATCTGAATACATAGCCGCTGGCAGCTGTTGTGCTCAATTACTATGGCTTAAACAAATGCTGAGTGATTATGGTATTCAAGAAAACCAATTGCATCTCTATTGTGATAATCAAAGTGCGATCAATATTTCTAAAAACCCTGTTCAACACTCGCGAACAAAGCACATAAAAATAAGACATCACTTTATACGCGAATTAGTTGAAACTAAGGAATTAGAAATAAATTATCTTCCTACTGATTTGCAACTCGCAGATATGTTTACCAAACCATTAGATTACAATCGATTTATTTCTTTGCATAAATCTATTGGTATGGTGTGTGCTGATTAATCTCTTTGATCTCTTTATTTTTTCCCTTTGTCTATTTGAGACAAAATGGGGGAGAAATTTGAGTCTCTAATGATTCTGTACATATGCTAAACAGCTTGATCTTAGTACTTTATTGCAGGTTTTTGTACAGTTATTTTCAACGGTTGTAATAGGGTATTCAATTGTAAATAGTTGAGTTATGTACTTTTGCTTTCTAGGATTTGGGTAGATAGATTTTTGTAGGAATATGTTTCCTTTATGTTGTTGCCCTACGAGTTCTAGATGACTCAAAGGATATTTTGTCTCATATTTCCAAAGGGGGAGATTGAAGCACCTTATACTCTTGACTCATTTGAGTCTATATTGTATAAGTGTTCATATAGTTTGGAAATTGTGACAAAATTATGTCTAACCTAGAATCCAAAGAACCTCAGAGCTTGCACTTCTATTTTATCATTGATTGAAGTGATCTAGACCTCATTACCAACACTCACACACAATAGAATGGATCATATACATGTCATATTGCAGATTAATGTGTGTGTATATGTTGAGTGTGTTTAAATCCCAAATATTGCTTTTTAAATATTTTTTGGGATTTTATAAACATTTTAAAATAAGGTTTTAATAAATTAAAACTTGGTTTTAAAAGTTTGTGGGGTCAATCTGCTATTTCATATTGTTGGTTTTATTGGCCTAAAGTTGCCTTGGGTAGAATCCGAAAGCGACAGAGACTTCAGGATGTTCATTGTAATTATTTTCAGACGCGCGTTTTATCCCGTCTTATTGTCCAACACCTGTTGCCCTCTGATTGGTTGTAATTGTGTTTCTTCACAGAATGTAAACCAGCGCCTATTTTCAACCCTTGGATCGTTTTTATCAACGATCTGCATGCGCCCTTTCATAATCCCTGTGAACCCTGTTTGGACCAATCAGGAGAATTTTAAACCACCACATATCGTGAGCCCTTGGATTAGAGTCAATCCATCTTGACTCAATCTGGTCCCTTGATTTCAATCCTCATTCTCGAACCTTCTCAGCTTCCTATAAAAAGGCTCCTACTCTCAGCATTAGAAGACTTTTGCCATTTCGTCCTTTAAGAGAAAGAAGAAGAGAGTAGAGAGAGAAGAGAGAAAAGAGAGAGAAAACAGAAGAGAGAGAAAGAGTTAGTAAACCTAACCCTAACCCTAAATCGTCCAAACAGTTCAAACCAAATATAAACCTTCGAACCCCTGTATTTTCCCAAACACAACCTTGAGTGTTTGAGTGTTTGAGAGGTGATTTGAGAGTTGGTTTGTTGCTATAACCTCTTAGTTCTTGAGATCTTGTTTCCAACTTAATCATTTTCTTAGATCTATTTTTCTTTTATATAAAAATTTCAGATCTGAGTTTTTCATGGTATATTACACTTAGTTTGCATTTTTATTTCTCAGCTTGAGAAATATATTGTTGATTCTTTTCTAAAAAGTTTGTTTTTAACTTTGAAGTCAACAATAATGTTTTATGTTTCTAGTTCTCTTGAAACAAGACCTTTGACCTAGTTTGGAATCGCACTTGGTGGTTTTCAATCTCAAAAATCTTTTCAAAAACAGAGATTGATTAAGATCTTGATACGTCTTTTGAGCAAGATAGTCGTGGATTCTGGGATTGCTTTAAAGGTCAAAAAGGTTGAGTTTTGTGAGAAGAGAGAAAAAGAAAAGTCACTGCATATAGACTTATATGTAATTTATTTGGACTGATTGTACATAATAAGTGTGTGTGTGTGTGCATGCATATGTTAGAGAGCACCTCCACAAACACTTTCACTCTACCACACGAAAAGTGTTGGTAATAAGATCTTGTGAACAAGAGTCGACGCAAAGAGCTTGAACAAATTGGGAGTTAACAAACTAGGAGAACAACATCAACAATCAGAACTGCAGATAAGTTATAAGGACACGAGAGGGTACATTCCTAAACTTATATAGGTCTGAGTTGTATGAATGCTTGTTATATAGTTTGTAACTGTTAAAATTTGTTTATAGTGGATTTTGTTTTACTCCGTAGAGGGAGTCGTGGATGTTTCCTCAGTTGGGTGAGGTTTTACCACGTAAAAAATCTTGTTCTTAATCTTCCTACATCTTCTCATCTCATTCTTGGTTGTGCTGAGTTTAAAGTTTGTTTAAACTGTCTTATAACCCTGTTAATCAAATCTTGAATAGATCTCGTACATACTTTTATAAAACACATCTTGTGTTCAAAATAGTTTTGGTTTTTAAGAAAAGAGTTTCTTCAAAAAACTGTTCGGAGTTACTTAAATAGTTTAATTTTATTAAACGACTTTAGTAACAGATTTTCAACAACCTATAATATATCCAGTACGTAGTATTTATATCTCTCGACTACTCAACGTACTAATGATTCACATATAGAATTATTTTCGTGTCTTCTGAGTATCACTCACTACCCGAAGGGTCCCACTTATCCCTTAAGTAAACTCAGTAGTTAACACATCGCATCCTACCGGTATTGATCTTAGGTTATCGTTTACTCTTCCCGTAACCCAATTTGCAAATTCCTGATATACAACACAATTATTTAACTATCGCTGGCCCTAATCTCAATTCTACACTCATTACGATCAAACTGGGCCTTAACTATTTGTCTACTGATCTTCTCTAAGTCTCTATATAGTTATTATAACTGCTCTAAAGTTCCCTGTAATTAGTTCCATGCGAAAGTATAACATAAATAATCAAACTTAGCAAAACTAGGCAGCCAAATCCATTCAGTATAGGATTTGAATCGGTTCGCCCTCCCCAATTGATTCGGTCATGGAGCCAAATCTATTTGCACCTCACAATTCGTCTTCTTCGTTGCTATTACAAGTTTTCACCACTTATACCATATCAAACCTCCATGAAACCTTCCCAAACACCCATATGACATACCCAATCAACTAGTATGCGTATAAGGACAAATTCTAATGTAAATATATCATCAAATCTTTAAGAAATCTACCCATGAACAAATTATATACCATAACTCATAAAACCATTGTTTATGGTGTTCTTCATGCATATTCATCAATATGCCCATATATCTTTTAAGTTATTCATCACATAATCTCAAATTTCGTATTATCTACTTAGAGGGATTAATTCTACATGAATATTCCCCCAAATCATAAATTACACCTAAATAAATCCCAAGAATACACCCAAATCATATAATTCAAACCCTACACTACATAGGTATTATAACATTCTTAAAAGAATTGCAAGATAAACACTTGCCTTGTAATAGAAGGTCTGATTTTCATTCTCGGATGATGAGGATATTCTTCCCTTGCTCCGATCTCAATTTCGACCACATTTGTGACGCGAAAAGGTATGGAATAGACTAGGTTTCTTCTCTTCTTCCTCTCCTATGGCCTCCTATCTTTCCCAAGTGTTGTAACCCTAGCCAATAACTCAAAGGGGATGATATAACATTGTCAAATTTGGAGTTTTTTCTATCCTAGCCTCCCAAATGATCGAAACGCTCTTATGTGGTGCCGGGTTGGTCTAAAATCGCTCCGGGACCCATTCAATACACCCGAGTACTCTATTTCATCTATTTCGACCCATTCAGAATAACCCGTGAATGCAAAATCGTCATCATAGTTACTTTACATAAATTTCCTAACTCCACCTTAATATAGCCTACACGTGACTCCTGGTTGAGATATAACACAGTCATATCGATATCACTTGCTATGACGTATATAATTATCACAAGCCATTTACTACTCACTTAGTAAATTGATATCATAAACATTAATCATTATCTCTCTTGATTAATAGTTTAAATAAACACGTGATATTTAATTCAATTAAATTACGGCACAAGTGCAATTTAAAAATAAATAAATTAATTAAATTTTAAATACTCAGAAATACGGGGTGTTATAGAAGGTATTGCATAATGGAGTTTTATTGGAATACTTGAGAACTGTGGAGCATGATGCCTCACTTTTTTAGAGAGTATGTTTCATTCTTTTTGTGATTTTGTGCTTTTGAGCAACCTGACAGGACCAGTGAGGGTTCCCATTCTTATTATGTGGTGTACATTGCTTGGTCAGATGCAAAATGGATATATTTATTTTTGGAATGACACGGTCATGTTTGATCCAGAGTTAGCAAGTTGACGTTTGCAATTTCATCCTCGAGGACAAGTATGTCTTGAAGAAGAATGAAATGTAATGAACCTAGAACATTATAAAGTATTAGTTGAATAGGTATTATTAATTAGTTTAAATAGTTATATTAGTTAGAGAAGGAAATAGTAGTTAGATATGCAATGATGTCGTGAGGGAAGCATGTGAGAGAATAAAGTATAATGTTCTAGAAATGGGTTCACATTTTGTATAAATACCACTCATGTATTAGAAAAAGGAATACATGAATGAAAATGTATTAATGACCAAATGCTTCAGGATCTATTCTTTTGCGAGTAGAGAGAAGTCCATCTTTGCAGATCAAAGTTGGATTTCGTCTAGTTCATCTTTATCAAAGTAAATTAAAATTTATCCTTTTAATTCCTTGTTATTTTTCTCTATTTAAGTATTAATCCTCTGTTGAGTTCCATTAAAATATTTGGGAACATGACATTCTAACAATAATCTTTACTTAAAAATCATTATGTTTTGAAGGTTAATATAGGTTTTGGAACATGATTTTGCAATAAAATGGGTAGTCCATGACACATAATCACTTCGAAGAGTTTCTTGCAAAAAAATTTAATAAATAGATATGCAACGTTTTAGTGTCCCTTTGCGCCTTGCCAAAAATGCATAAGCCTAAAGTAATTTTGCACTTTCTTGTATAAAATGCAAGGTTTAAAGGTTCCTTTGTACTTTCGTCACTCTTTTTATTTTCTTCACTGTTGCAAAAAATACATATTTTAAGAATTTTTTTCCTAGTATGCATTTATATGTATATTAATTGTATCCCATTTCCGTGCCTCTTAAAATTGCTTCAAAGTGATCTTCGTGTTATGATATTGCTGGGCTAAGAAGGTGTGGAAAAACTTACAAATTGAGGTGGATAAATGACCTGAGGCTTAATCTTAAAACGGGTTCTTTCAGTATCGGGTTAATGCTTGCAATCTGTAAGGGTGTTTCTTTTTCTAAATTTTTGGTTTAATTGTAATATTTGTTGATGTTTACTTTTATAATTTCTTATGCACAATTAGTGAAAATAATTATTTTCCAATTAACCTCCTAGGATATCTTGAATGACCAATGGGGCCCCTCATTATCAAGACATAGCTAATAATGTGCTACCTATAGAATATGAGGAGATTAACTTCCAGGTGAAAAAACTTGAAGATTAGTTTTACATATAACTCCTCTCATTCTTACAAAATAAATTGGTTTGCAAAGCTATACTTGTGAAATTCGTGCTTCAATTTTTCTTTTATTTTTTCTTTCATGTTTTTCTTTTGCAGGAATACTGATTTCCGACTCTTTATCGCTCATTAAATCTTATGAAAGTGACTCTGAAACTCCATGTAATCATTCATTATTTCAAGAAGGGTATAGTGATAGACTTGACAACATGTGTTAGGATTGTACAAACTAATTCATTACGGATCAGGCCGTACTTTGCTTTTTAGGAAATTAAGTTTCATATTTTTGACAAAAAATATTTATATAGCATATTACATCACTGCAGGTCTTCCATTCGCGTGACGAACTCACTTCATGGTGCAAGCAAGTTGGCAAACATTGTGGAATTATTGGCATAAAAAAGTCAGATAATAAAAAAGTATGGTCGTAGATTTAGAGTTACTTATGCATGTGAGAGGAGTCGTGAATTTATAGAGACCAACAAAAATAAGAGCAACGACAAGCCTAATAAATGAGTGGTGCTATGGGTACCAAATAACTCTCCTAAATCTTTCCCAAATCTCCCCCAAATAGCATTGATGAGTTGTGTTCTGACGGGACACATACCATAAGGTATAACACTTAAAGCTATTTGGGGGATGATTTGGGGGAGTTGTTTAGGACACATAGCATTTTTCCTAATAAATACACCATGACAAAGAAATGTGGGTGCCCATTCTTACTTAAAGGTGTAAAGCTCCCGAATGATGATCAATGGAAGTTACATGTCGTATGTGATGGACACAATTATCCCATTGGTAAAGATACGAATTTTGAAGGTAATGCTTTTTTGGGTACACTTTCATGTAACGAAGTCCAAATTGTGCGCGACATGAGAATATGTGGAGTCAAACCCAAAGAAATTCTTCGTGTCCTTAAACAAAACGATTTTTGAGATACAAGGGAGGTCACAAATGCAATATATGTTTAAGATTTTGGATGATAGATAATATGTGGAGTTCCATAGGAGGAATGATGATACCGAGGAGGTGGTGGATATTTCTTTGCACATCACTAATCTTCATAATTACTCAATTGTTTTCCCGAGGTCTTGATATTGGATTGTACATACGTGACAAATATGCATACGTTACCTTTATTGGAGATATGTGGTGTCACTTCTACAGGTAAGATTTTCATTCTTGTGCATGCATACCTTAAACAACAGAAGGATAATAACTTCATATGGGCATTGAAATGCTTGAATGATATCCTTCATCCATCTACGACACCCTCAGTTTTAGTTACTAATAGGGATTTGGCATTAATGAATGATATTTTTGTAATATTCTCAAATGTTGCACATATATTGTGTACACTGCATATATCAAAGAACATTAAAGGTCACGAGAAGAAATTCTTTTAGAAAATAAAAGAATGGGAAGTCTTCTTGGCTTTGTCTCATGATCTGATTAAGTGTCCGAGTGAAGAGACATTCAATGCATAATTGGAGAAGTTTGATCTTAAATAGGAACAACATAAAGATCTTCTCGATTACATTGATGACACTTGGTTCTCCAAATATAAGGAATGTTTCATTTACGCATGGAAAAACTCAGATATGCATTAATTCTGAACGGGAAATTTCATTATTCCGAAAGAGGTTTGATGGGGCAACCAATGAACAAAAATGCATGATGTTGAAGTATATGTCATGTGTTTTATTGTTTGTTCATTCTTTTTATAAGATTACTGAGTAGTTTCTTAAATGATTTGAGGTTGAAGATCTTGATGCATTGGTAGAGTTCGTGAAAATTACAAACAATAACTTTGAGGTGTCATATTTCTATAGGTAATAACTTTATTATGCTACAGTTAATTCTGGTTAAAGCAATGAATGATATCCTTATTTGCTTGAATATCATATTGAAAGAGGATTGTTGTGTTTAGTTGGAAGAAGCCTGTAGTTTTTTGGCTTATATTAACCTGTCCCATTGTTTAATTAAGTTTGGAATTCTATCAAGAAAAAAATGACACAAAGAAAGGCAACAGAATGCTTCAAAAAAAAAAAAAAAGGCAAACAAAAAAATAATAAGAAGCCTTATTCTGTTAACCGTGATCACAGAAAATAATGTCCTCTATTGAAATTCTTCTTTCTAAACCTCTTGTTTGCAATAAAAAGATCACTAAAAATCAGGGCCGGTCCTGAGATTGGGAGTGTCCTGTGCGAAAATCAACTTAGGACCCTTCCAAAAAAATGGGCCCATTTTTTGGGTAATTGAATCATTCTTTGCAGACGATTTTTTGGGGGTAGTTAACAAATGAGATGGGTGAGATTTTTTGGATCATTATTCGTAGAGATTTTTTTGGGTAGTTAAAAAATGGACCCCTAAAAAAATAAACTTATTTAAAAAATTGACATTTTTAATATACATAAAATATTTTTGGACCCCTAAAATATACATATATAGGTGTTTACTCTAAAATGGACCCTGTGTCATTGCCCATTTGACACATGGCCATGACCAACCATGCTAAAAACAGTTCTTAAGACTCCATAATGTCCCAAACCACGAGCATATGCCGTTGATAAAAGAAAAGAGAGAGAGAGAGAGAGAATAAAAAAAATACACAAGTTTGTCCCGTACTCCTTCTAAATTTTCTACTTGATTGATTCCCTTAAGTAATAAAATGACTTACATAATTAGTCAATTTCTCAATTCCAAGAACATAATATCATAATTCCAAGTACACAATTCCAAGAACATAATATCATGGGGTATTCAAACATAAAATTATCTCATGGAGATAATTTTACATTTTCATCAATCAAGTATTTGGTATCAAAGGTATGACTCCAATTATCATAAATCCAAGAATAAATTTAAAAACTTAATAAGTTAAATCTACATCAAGGGGTTCATATAAAGAATCTAACAATAAATAGGTCCATAGTTCAATATAAAATATTTGAGAATAATCACACACACACACACACACACACACACACACACACACACACACACACACATATATATATATATATATATATATATATATATATATATATATATATATAAATTTGTTATGTACATTGTTAACGTCCAAAAGTGGAAGCAATAAATAATTAAAGATATAATCTGAGAGAAATAATAATTAAAGAGAATGGGGATGAGAGACACTTAAAACACAATGATTTTTACGTGGTTCGTCCCTTTGAGGAAACCTACGTCCACGGTGTTGATGATTTGATATTGCACTTATTGACACAGTTACAATTAGGGTTTCTGATACAACTCGAGGCTTGAGAGTTTATGAGTGAAGTCCCTTTGTTTCTTGGGATCATGCCCTATTGATATGTGATTTGCAGATATTTACAAGTGGATAGGTGGATTGCCCTTATAAGTCGGGCAGTTACACCTAGATACAAGTTTATCATAATAAATGTGGATGCTTTGATTTACGGACTGGCCTCAATGATAAGTTCCCGACTAATATGAGGGAACAGACATGTCGTTATAGTCCCATGTGGTAAATAAGGGATGTCTTGCGTGTATGTTCTTACAAGAATATAAACGTGTCCAATCTTATTCAAATAGGTTGGCCTAGCAGTTTAATACTGAGACGACCTCCCTCTGAGGTGAAGTCAAGAACATTTGCTAATTGCTTTGGGCCATTAAGAACTTATCCTCTTTTGGGATAATATGGGTATAACAGATATCCCCCAAGAACTCCTTAACTTGAGGCTAGGTGAGTGGAGGAGGTGTAATGTGATGCTCGTACCAAATCATTTGTGGTCGGCTCACCTTGTTCGGCCTAAGTCGAGAAGATTTCCTTTAGTTTTTTCTAGATATTTCAAGGACATGTATCAGGACACTGAAGAGTCTTTTTTGTAATGATGGCGACTGGACATGCGCACTGATATTCTGTACCGTCATTTCAATTATGCAAATTTGTTGAGGTTTGGTCTACTGTATATTTTTAATCATTCATCAAAGAGTAAAAATACATGCCACTTCTATTGTTTTCTTCACTTTGGAGATTCACACAGAGCTAAAGAGAGAGAAATTTCCAAGTGTTCAATCGTCCATGAGAGCTTAATCGTTTTACCGCAAAAAGTATTTCAGCATCTACTTCTTCGTTCTTCATAGCTTAACTTGCCATTAACTTATTTTATCAGGTACACCCTCCTTGCTTTAGTTAGGGTTTCTTCATTTTAGTACATTATTGGATGGGTTATTTATTGTTATCTTATGATAGCGATGTTAGACGGCCATTGAGGTGGTTGGCCTAGGTTTAGTAGAAGGAAAGATAGGAGGACACATGAGTTTTCCCACTCACGTTCAAAGAATTTATAATTTCATTCGTGGTCTTGAATCAGAGCGTCCTGGAATCACAGAGAGGAGGTTTCCCTATTCTCTTCAAGTGATTAGACCAGAAGAGGAACCTGGTCACCCTCTTTCCACTCCCAAGACCCCTTCTAGTTGTGGTTCATCCATTGACCCTAGCATTCCCTATATTTCTTCCCCCATTTTAAAAACTCCTGATAATGTTCCCCCCATACATCCTTTTGGTGAGGAAAACTTCATGAATACTATTTTTATGGATTCCATAAATCCTAATTCTCTTTTTTAGGAGCCTGCTACTGACAGGGTAGAAGATAATAAACTGAAAGTGTGGGTCCCTATCTTTCTGCTGAGGGGTCTCACGCTGAGACTTATGGTGAAGAAGAAGAAGAAGAAGAAGAAGAAGAAGAAGAAGAAGAAGAGGGCCTGCTGGGTCTTCCAGTAATTATAAGACAGCTAAAACGGATGCCCATTGGTACTAATGCACTGTAACTAAGGAAGAACTTGATGCGACAAGAGAGAGATATGCCCTCCCCATAGCCATCTAGATTGTAATGCCCAGAGTGTCTGAGAGAAGTTACTCTGTATAAGATTTAGAGGAGATTTGCCTCCCCTTATGTGCTCTCCAAGTAAGGTTGAGGCTTCTTCTTCATCCCACCATTCACTCCACTTTAAGGGGTTATGGCATGACCCGAACCCAACTGCCTCCAAATGAATATAGGACTATACTGGGGACAATGATGTTTTGGAAACTTAGGATTGGGTTTGATTTTATGAGGGATATCTTTAGGTATGTGTACAGTTTGAAGGTTAATGCCAAAGCCCTCGGTTACTACTATTTTTTTGCTCGGAAACCCCGATATAGGATGTTTACTGTAGTCCAATCTAGTATTCATAACTGGAAGGGTCTATACGTGTTTATAAAATGAGGTTGGGAGTTTAGGGCCCATGAACGAGACATGTCATGTAAAGTCCCCAGTGAATGGAATGGGCCCAATGCCATAGGTAAAGCCTTTTTTGATCATTTTATCTCTCCTTTACTCATTCTAACTGTCTTATTATGTTAACGTTGTTGTTCTGTTATTGTGTATTTCAGTGAAGCACCCCCAAGCTACCCAAATATCTGGTTGACCTGGTCATCTCCTACTGTGAAAAGAACCTCCTCAAATTTGAGGATCTGTTTACTGTGGGAAATTTCACTACTGCTGAGTACCATACTCCACCAGATGACAGGGTTCCATTAGAATTTGAAGTGCCCAAGAAGGTTGGGTGGCAAAGGAAACCTATTTTGATACCGCTGACCAGGCTGTAGGTAGGGAAGGTAATTTTGAAGTAGGTAAATAGTGCTAGTGATTCACTTGTTATCCTTATCCACTTTAAATTGACACGCTGATGTACAAGTTTATTATTTTGTCAGGGGGAGAAGATCATCCCTATGAAGAAAACTTGGGTATGGATCCTCGTTTTATCAATCATAAGGCATTAACTGAAGCTTGCCAAAAAAAAGCTGGGGTTGGCCAAAAGAAGATAGAAGCTGAGCAGGCTGTTGTTTCTAGGGTGGTCGACCAGGCGGTTCATCATCAAAAGGCTACTGTTGCTGCTAAGGATAAGGGTAAAGCTCCCATGGATCCTTCGATAGGGGACAAGAGGCCCAAGTAGGATAAGGAAGACAAGCAACCTTTGCGTAAATTTATGAGGGGACTTAGTCTCACTTTCAAGCCCAGTCGCATTTTAGGCCCAGGCAATACTTCCCATTATGGGAAGGTTCTTGAGTTTGAATTTGACCCCGAGAATAAGGTTACTTATGAGGACTTGAAATTTGATCAAGAATTCATCTTTTATCTTGCTAAAAACGCTCTGGATCTGCTCGACTATTGGGGACACATTAAGAATTTTGAATTTTTGTGTTGTTCTGATCCAGACTCCCTCTAGACTTTGTCTCAACATCGGTTGTCAGTGGTATGTATCAGTTATCCATCTTACATTGTAATCTTTAAGTGACTTATTACCATATGTTGACTATGGTTCCTTATTCATCTTCTAAGCATCCATGGCTTGCACTGTATTACGAGAGAAATCCTTGGTGAACTACATAGCCTATAATGAGCTTGTTGAGGAAAATAAAACATTAAAGGCTAGGCATGACAAGGTTTATGATGAGTTGCCAGGACATAAGAATTGAGCAAGGTATAGGGCGAGAATGTTACTCTCAAAGAAGTCTGACACTGATGATGCCAAAATCCAGAGCTTGAGTGATGCTCTTGCAACTGAAAGAGAGAAGTTTAAAAAAGAGAAGTCTGCTCTTGTTTCAGAGATGCAAGCTGCTCGGGACGCCTTAGCCTCTATTGGTACTGCTTCTATTGAAGCTTTGAAGTCTTTAACCGAGTTTAACACCGAATATCTAGGCTAATTTTTAGATGGATACGAAAAGCTGAACAAGAGAGTCGCCACTCATTTCCTTGATATTGCTGAGACTGTGAACGAGTGGCAAGGAGATGATGATGAGGCCACAAACTTGGCTGGGGAAGAAGGTGTTGACCCGCCAGATGATGCCCAAGCTTAATAAACTTCTATGTATTTTTTGTGTTATCTTGTTTTCCTTATTTTCATTTAAGACATTCTATAATTTTGAATACCGAAACATATCTATAATTTTGAATACCCCATCTATGACATCAATTTGACTGTGTTTCTGCTTTTTTAAATATGTCTTTTTTGATTTGCTTGTTATGGCTTTATTGATTTGCTTGTTTGCATCTTTTTACTTTGTTGGAAATAATATTTGCTGCTTTTATTCACAACCCATGAGGTCATACAGAGGGTTCAGGTAGTACACCCATAATAGGAAATTGGTAAAAGTATAACTATTCGCGACCTATGAGTTCATACAACTTTCTTAGCCGACCAGTTATTCGCGACCTGTGAGATCGTACAATGGATGTAGACGACCACCTCGTTCGCGACCT
This sequence comes from Sambucus nigra, assembly GCA_949130495.1. Lineage (NCBI taxonomy): Eukaryota > Viridiplantae > Streptophyta > Magnoliopsida > Dipsacales > Adoxaceae > Sambucus > Sambucus nigra. The sequence goes on from OX422223.1 coordinate 419,103,378, forward strand.
GTAAGGTCATACAAGGGTTTAGAAAACCTGTGAAGACAAGTTTGTATAACTGTTTGCGATCCATGAGGTCATACATTTTTCTTAACCGACCACATTGTTCGCAACCTATGAGGTTTTACAATGGATGTAACCGACCACCTCATTCGTGACGTGTAAGGTCGTACAAGAGTTTGGCAAACCTGTGAAAACAAGTTTGTACAAGTTCGACTGTTCTTGACCTATGAAGTCATACAGTCCGATCGGATATTTTTATTTTGATGCTGTTAGTTTTGGAAACCCAATTTAAATATGTTCACCGTATCTCATGCACAGAAAAATCAATGAGAGAACAAAACATCGTTTTATTAATCACAATGGTGATAAATATATAAATGAAATGACTAACAAACTACTGATAATATATCCTAAGATGCTCCGAGCTCTAGGGGTTCTTGAAATGTTCTACCTCCAAAGTTTAAATTCGATAAGTCCCTGGTCTCACGACGCTAGTTACCTTATATGCCCCATGCCAATTTGGTTCGATCTTGTTATTCTTTTGTATTACTTTCTTGATGATTTAGTACCCTTTTTTTAAGATGCTTGTCTTCACCTGACGGTTGTAGTAGCGTATAACTCTTTGTAGGTAAAAGGCCATGCATAATACTGCATTCTCTCTGACCCCTACCACAAGATCAAGGTCGCATCTTCTCACCAAATCACGTATTGGAGAATCAAAATTGAGGACTTTATTGCTAGGGATCCCTATTTCCGTAGGGAAAACCACTTATGTGCCGAAGGAGATCATATACGGTGTTTCTCCAGTGGTTATTCGAGGGATAGTATGGTATGCCCAGAGCACATTATGGAGTTCAATGATCCAATTCCCCTTTACGTCATCAAGATGCTTTTTGATCTCGTCTAAGATCGTCCTATTGGTGACCTTAATTTGGCCATTACACTGCGGGTGCCCTGGTGCGGAGTGTAGTTTTCGAATCTTGGACCTAGTGCAGTAGTCTTTGAAATCTTGGTTGTCAAACTACATGCCGTGATCAGTGATGAATACGAAAGGCATGCCGTAGCGGCATATGATCATTTTCCAAAAATATTAAAATACCCTTTCATAAGGCATCTCCACTAAGGGCTCGACTTTTACCCACATGGTAATGTAGTCCACTGCCACTACAAGGTACTTGTACCATCCTTTGTCCTCGTCTATGGGCCACACCAAGTCTATTCCTCATATAGAAAACGACGAGGGTGACATAATTAGAGTTAATGGGGCCTCTGGGAAACGGTGGATCTTTGCAAATCTCTGGCATTTATCACATTTTCTTGCATAATTAGCGCAATCAGCCTTCATAGCCGGGCAGTAATATCCTTGGGCCGCTATTTACTTTACCAGTGATCTTTCGAAAGAATGGGCTCCAGTTTTGCTTCATATCGAGGATCGATGGTCCCGATATAATAGGTGGTCGTTAGCTTCTTCCATTCTTCCTGGTCTGCTAAAATGAAATAGCATTCGCACGCGACATTTTGATTGCCTTTGACAACTCTCACTCTAAAGTGAGTTAGAAACTTTAAGCACTGGTGTACAGTAGATGGGATGACTTTAAATTTTTTTCAGGCTGATCCTCCCAAAGATCACATTGTAGGCTAAAAGCTACGGGTGGTTGTGGGCCGGGCCTGGGAAGGCCCGATCGGGCTCGAGCCGGGCTTGAAAAATTAAGTGCTATCCCAAGCCCGGTCGGGCCCAGATCGGGCCTTATTATGTAATCCCAAGCCCGCCCAGATTTGAAAGCTTTTTACCCAGGCCCGCCCGATCAGGCCTTATTATGTTAATTAAAAGATTTTTTTTAAATTAAAATACCTATTTTTTTTATTTATAGACCATTTTTTTAAATTAAAAATATGTTTTAAAATCCATATATTACAATGTCCATATATAAAGTTTTTCACTCTACATGAAAAGACTTGGTATACGTTTTTATATTTATAAAAGTTCCCCCCCCCCCCCCCCCCCACACACAAACATATATATATATATATATATATATATTTTGGGCCTCATCGGGCTTAAGAACTCGTGCCCAAGCCCGTCCGAAAGAAAATCGGGCCTATAAAATTTTGCCAAGCCTGCTTTGCGGGCCTATTAACCTTACCCAAGCCCTATTTCTTTATAGGGCGGGCTTGGCGGGCCTCGGGCCTATGGCCACCCCTACTAAAAGCTCATTCTTATCAAGGATAATGAACCATATTTTCTCTATTCGGCTGATCATCTAGGTGCCGAACTCAACTTCTAGTTATACCGTTCCCAGGGGGTACACCCTTTCTACTGAAAACCCGATCAGAGGCTGATGATAAGGTGTGATTTCTATGTCCTTAAGATTTAACTTTTTATAACAGCTGTAGAACATTAAGTCTTTAGAGCTTATATTGTCCACCAGGTTGTTGGCCACCCGAACTTCTTAGATGACCATTGCGACGACCAGAGGATCGTCGTGGTGGTATAATACCTTAGACAGGTCATCTTTTGAGAATCCGATGATTAACTTGTCTTTTTTCACCTTGCGTGGTCTCTTATATGAACCTGTCGTTAGGTTTATCTGCGTTTTCTCATAAGATTGGGCCTCGTTGAGATAGGCTTTCCTTTCTGCGGGATCTTCTCCCCCATTGGCTTCACCTCTGACGATAAAACGATAATCGAAGTCTATCATGCCAACGTCGCGTATGGGTTCTTTGGGATTTTTAGGAAAATTCGAATCGTCATTCGAGTCGTCGTTCCTCGCCCTTCTCTTATCTGTTGTCCTCTAGCACGACGATTCTGACCATCGCGTACCCTTGCCTTCTTCGGGATTTGATCGGCTGTTGCCAGTCACATACCTGGAAATCTTTCCCCTCCTTATTAAGCCTTCGATATTATTCTTCAGAGCTATACAATGGTCTGTATTGTGACCATGATCCTTGTGGAATTCACAATACTTACTTTTGTCGCTTTTATTTTTTGGCATTTTTAGTTTTCCCTATCATCACGAGTCTTTGCTTTATCGGATTTCCTTCAGGATGTGGTGGATGTTAATCATAAGGGGCGTGTACTCATCGTACTTTCTTGGATTGTCACCCTTTTTGTCCTTTTTCTCCTGCTTGTCGTTATTATTAATGGATAATATCTTCGAGCCATCGGATTCTTTGGTCGCTATCACCTCTTTGGTGCTTATGATTTTTCCTATTTTTTCTAGCAATTCAGTCATAGTCTTGGGTGACTCCTTGGCTAATGCCTATAACAGCTTTCCCAGTCACAACCCACTCATCAGGGTTGTGATGATAGTTGGCTCGTTGTAATCTACCACCTCCAGCTTTTCAGTATTGAACCGGGAGGGTCCTCTCGTCAGCCCTTTGGCGAACGCCGAGCAGATGGGCAACTTACTTCCTTAGCTTGGCACCAAAGCAGAAATTGTTGACAAACAGGTCTTTAAGTAGCTAAATTTTTTTTTATCTACCCCTAGGCAGATTTTCATACCAGATTTGGGCAGAGCCAGTTATAGTGCAGGAGAATGATCGATACCTCATTTCGTCCAGGATGGAGTAAATGTCTGCAGCGGCTTGATATTGTTCGATATGAAAAATAGAATGATAATTGGCGACTCGAATTTTATCGGAGTGGGATATGCCATGACAGAGTAGACAAGGGGGATCTTTTTATGAAATCCCACAGAAGGGGGTTCCTCAATTTGGCCATCTCTCCGAGGCGATCTTCTAGGCGTTGGATGAAGCCTTTACATAACTAGTTTTCTCCTTGGGGATCTCCTTTAACTAGAGAGCTCTTCCTGAGAATTATACTAAGCTTTGACCGATGCTCGGGCAGAGCGATGGGATCCCCTCGTGATGGACCTACCCGATACACTCCTCCGAGAATGATCGCGTGAGGCGGCTGGAACTTTCCAGCGGTTGCAACGTGGGCCTAATCGATCAAATGTTGATCCTCTGCTTACTCTCTCAAGCATGCTGGGGAGCTTCTTTGAATATGTGTAATACCCCGTATTTTTATAACCTTTAAATTTGGAGATTTATTAAATTGAAATTGAGATATTAATTTAATATTAATCCGAAAATAATTTTAAATATTTACTAGCGTGATGAGAGTTAGTAATTATTGGGAATTTGTTGAATATTACTTAATGGATACAGTAATATATAATCGAATTTATGGAATTATCATGAGTGTATAATTTGATAATTATGGAAATTAAATCGGAACGCGCCTGTATCGTGTCGGGATTAAATTATTATTATTTAAAGTGAATAAATTATAAGTCGTTCATATGGTCTTTTTGAGTGTGCCAATGTGTCCGGAAGGGTCGAGATAGTCAAAATAATGTACCCGGGGGTTTAGTTTGGGTCTCGGGGCGTTTTTAAGCCTAATTGGCATCCCGGGAGGGTATTATAGATATTTTACATTTTTGGGCAATTAAACCCATGAATTTCCTAAGGATATATCAGCCTGTAGGAGTCATCTTCTAGGGTTAACAAGCAAAAAATCAAATAACGACCATTAGAGAATGAGTTTGAGAGCTTTCCAAGCAACTTGAGGCCAAAGACTCACTCGTTTGCACCGCCACCACCATCAAAGCATAGATCGCACGACGAGGAACGTAACTATACATCTTTCGTCCACAAATTAGAAATTCAAATTCCAGGCAAGTATTTATCTTGATTTATTTTAGCTAATGTTTCAATCATGTTAGTCTAGGGTTATTTAAAACATGCTTTATGGAAGAAATTACTATTTTGAGAGTTAAAATCATATGTTGTAGAGGAAGTAGTCATATTCTAGACATTTAAATCACATGTAGAGGATAAGCCACGAATTCGTATGGATTTAGAATCAAGTAATATGGAAAAGAATTGGAAGAATGGAAATTAAAGAAAAATTAGGGTTCTTGACGTTTATGTGAATTTTACCCCATTAAATTATTATACTTGATGATTTCGGACATATTTTACATAGCGAATCATGTAGTTAGGTCAATAGTACTTGTAGAATTGTTGTTTGGGAGTGTGGGGATCATTAATGGAGATTTGGTTGAGGTTGGATAGGTAAACCTGTAACTGGATAATAACAGGTTTCTTCATAACTGCTTGATCGATCAATCAATCAAGAACATCGATCGATCGATGATATCGATCGATCGACCCCCTTCCCTCGATCGATCGATCCCTCCTGGAAAACTGCGTGTTTTTATTCTTTATGTTTAATTCGGTTAAAATGCGTAGGAACCCTTAATCATCATTGATAGAGCATAATGAATTATAAAGGGGACCAGTAGGGCCTAGGTAGACCCCGTTGAGTGAAATTTAAGGAAGGACGAAATTATGGGTTAACGGGGGGTTATTCACACATACGAAATCATGCGTACGTCTAATAAAAGATCGAGACTCGTGAGTAATTTAGACTAAAAGATAAGTGAGAGTGCCTATTGAAATTATACTTAGGGAGATAGAATACTTCGATAAATGAGAAGTAAGTATGGAGTAACTTATATATGAGAATAAAAGTGACGGGTCCGTTATGTGAGATAATCGAGTAAAATTTGCTAATAACGGATAATTATAATTATGGGCCATGGGCGCACCAAATTTAGAAATGTGAATATTTATATATATGATTGTGTAATTGTACATATATTATCTATATGTGTAAAAACCGTACACGAGCTACTCGCTATCATGGGGGTTTCCGCGCTGGGACAGTCTTATCTCGATTGGGCCTTTATGGGGGATAACGACTTGTACGCTAGAAGATAGCATCCTTGATACAGGCTATTTGACTGATAGTCAGATGGTCCTAAGAGACATGAGGGTATATGCTGACCTCTTAGTGACTTGGATCTATACTTCGCCTCCAATTGTATGTGTTTTATGTTAACACAGTTCGAGAGTGATTCCGAACTAGTATTTCCCTTAGTACGAGTGATTCGGGGACTTGATAGCAGAGTATGCCAGCACCATAGATTTTATGTGGGGTGCAGATAGTATATATATTATATGAGTGACTAATATATATATATACTTAAGTATGGGAACTTTCTACTGTGCATAAAAGTAGCTAAGTAATGAATAAATACTCCAACTTTATTATAAGTGTTTGGGAATTTTGTGACATCACTGGGTTATTTAAAATAACATAAGATATATAAGAGAGCTAAATTTTCATAAATTAATTATCTTAGCCATGGTATTTATCAGAATCAAACCTTATGGGAAATTTAAGTTAAAATAAACTTTTAAGATTAATAGTACGGTTGGCGTGCACACTAGACGAGAGGTGAGAATTTCTCAAGAGAGTCTCGCACACTAACATGGTTGTTTCATTAGCCGGTAAGCGTTTTAAATACTTGCTAAACTATTTTTAAATTGTTTTACACTCGCACTGTTATTTCTTTTCTCTTGTATATATATGTATATATTACAGGTGCCCAGTCACAGGGGCGTCATGCTTAGATTCCTTGGAACGGACGCACTGCAGCTTAGGTGGGAGTTGCAGGCCATTGCTTAAACGACCTCATTGATTGACTCCACTCTTATTATAGTTCTGATTAGTTAGGGCATGTGTCACCCATTTCCTTATTCAGTTGGATTGTCAGAGATTTTTATTCATTTATTTTTCTGTATTTTATACTCTTTGGGATGTAATTCGTGTTGGTTTATCTAAATGGTTAAATTCTTGCGCGTTAATTACCGTCTTTAACATTCATACGATTCGTAAACTGTTAATTATTGAAAAGGTTTTCTTAATGGAATTAAATAAAATATAAATAAGGTTTAAATTATTTTGACACTTGGCTTAATTATGTAGGGTGTTTAAATTGGAAATTTTATTTTGCGACAGTGATGCTAAAATGAACCAACAGTTCACCTTGATTTTAATTTAATAAAGGACTGATCACTCGGTATTTAATTAGGCGGGGTGTCACTGGTTGTATCAGAGCATCAGGTTCTAGTGTCCTTTAGGATTTGTACGGCCTATTTCACTTCTAGCTTAGCGTCCTTGTTATAGATCCCTATTTTTAGAACTGATGTATTCTTGTATTTATGCTTATGTCTTCAGCTATTCGAGATTTGATAATAATTGTAGACTAATAAACTTTCTTCTCGTTTCAGATGCCTTTGAGATGCGCATCCCGAGATAATAATGCCCAAGCCGAGCAGCCAGCAGCTCCGGCTCAGGGGATGATGAACGCAATTGAAGTAGCCGCTATTGTTGCTCAGGCGGTGAATACCGCATTAGTGGCAGTGCAGCAGGCTCCACCCCAGATTCAGGCTGTGGCGCCAGTACCAACACAGCTTCCATCTGTATTGGAGTGGGTTAGGGATGCCTTTCAGAAGGCACATCCCTCGGAGTTCTCGGATAGTTCGTACATAGCAGTCGTCAGCCAATGGAAGAAAGATATCCAGAGGTATCTGCGCATGTACGAGTGCACTGACATACAAAGACATCTTTTGGCTTCTTTCAAGCTAGTGGGGGTCGCTTTGCAGTGGTGGGTGTCCACTACCACCTTGGAGGAGAGGGACAACATCACGATTTAGTCATTCTGGGTGCGGTTTGACCATAAGTACTTTCCATCTGCCATGCAGACTGAGATGAGGCAAAAGTTACTGAATCTAAAGCAGGAGAGTATGACTGTTGCTGATTATGAGGAGGAGTTTACTATACTTCTCACTATAGTTCCAGATGAGGTACCCACTGAGGAGAAGAATATATTGTTGTTTATAGATTGATTAGCCTAGAGGATCCGTCAGCACCTCGTCGGCAATCTATCATTGAGTAACTACACTGATGTACTTGACGATGCTTTGTTACACTGTTAGGATCACCGCTTCCATCTGCAGGGGAGCAAACGAGTAAGGGAGTCCAGCCAACAAGGCATGATAGGGGGCTATAGTACTGGTGGGGCACTAGTAGCCCAGGGGTAGACCCGCCTAAGTGAGTGGAGTTCTCATTAGGGGGACCCTTCCAAGCGGTTCCGATCAGGTGACTCCAGACAGGGATTTGGGGGATTCAGGCAGGGCCAACTGGGCCAGTCTAATCAGAATGGCCACAGGCGCTAAGATTGACCAGAGGGAGATAGGGCCCCACAGTAGCAGTGTTCCCATAATGAGCTACAGAGGCCACTCTTCCCAGTCATCCTCCCAGCGCCAACTCAGGTTCCAGCCTTACCCGCTATCCCAACAGCTCCATTTCAGCAGGGGCAATTGCAGTACATACGTGTCTATAACATCCACCAGGAAGAAGCACCTCAAGAACCCCCTGCTATTGAGGGTACATTTCCTATCCATGGAACTATAGGTCGGGTTTTATTTGATACTGGGGCGTCGCCTTATTTTATAGCTACTCATTTTGCACGGGCCTTAGGGTTATTAGACACGGTAGAGAGCACTGTGACATGCGTAGACTCACCACTGGAGAATGGGTCTTTGATCTTATTTATATGCCGGGGTGAAGGAGTAGATATTGGTAGCTTAATTTTACCAGCAGACATGCTAGTCTTAGAGATGCATGAGCACGACGTTATTATTGGCATGGATTAGCTCGCTGCGTATAGAGCTATGATAGATTATTTCGGTGGGAGTATTATCTTTACCATTCTGGGGCAGGAGATGTTTTTGGTGGCGATGCCTCACCCAGAGGGAGGATCTTCCACCCATTTGTACTATATATAGGAGGATACCTCTAAGGAGATTGTGATTTCTTTAGATTCGATTCCAGTCATTCGTGAGTATTCTGATGAATTTCAGGAGATACCAGGCCTACCCCCTAGGCAAGAGATAAATTTTTGCATAGACTTAATGCCAGGAACTCGGCCGATAGCACGTTCACCGTAACGTATGGATCCAACAGAGATGAGGTTGTTACGGGATTAGATAGTGCAGCTATTAGGTCAGGGCTTCATTCGAAGGAGCACCTCGCCTTAGGGCGCTCCAGTGTTGTTTGTGAAGAAGAGAGATGGTTCACTGAGGTTATGCGTGGATTACCGGGAGCTGAATAAGATCACGATATGGAACAAATATCCATTGCCTAGAATCGATGACCTCTCCAACCTACTCAGGGGAGAACCCTTCTTTTTTAAGATAGATTTGAGATCGAGATACCATCAGCTACGAATTAGGGAATAGGTCGTGTCGAAGACTGCTTTCTTAACAAGACATGGGTCCTATGAGTTCAGAGTCATGCCATTTGGGCTAACAAATGCTCCAGCCGTATTCATGGACTTGATGAACCGAGTGTTCAGAGAGTTCTTGGATCAGTTTGTCATCGTTTTCATAAATGACATCCTGATATATTCACACACTGAGGAGGAGCATGTCGAGAACTTGAGGCAGGTTCTTCAGACTGTACGAGAGCATCAGCTGTATGCTAAGTATGAGAAGTGCGGATTCTGGTTACGGGAGGTACAATTTTTAGGGCATGTTGTGTCGGAGTTGGGAATATCAGTTGACCCGAGTAAGGTTTCGACAGTGAGGGAGTGGGGACAACAAGGTTTCGGCGGTGAGGGAGTGGGGACAGCCCACGACACCGACAGAAGAGCATAGTTTCTTGGGGTTAGCTGGGTACTACAGGATATTCATCCGAGGCTTTTCGAAGATAGTGGGTCCGTTGATGAATCTGACTCGCAAGGGAATTTCGTATGTTTGCGATGATGCTTGTCAATTGTCTTTTGATGAGCTGAAAGATAAGTTGACTTCAGTGCCAGTTCTTGCTTTGCCTAAGCCGGGGGTAGAGTATCTGGTGTACACTGATGCCTATTTACGGGGACTCGGGGGAGTACTTCAGCAAGAGGATAAGGCTATAGCTTTTGCCTCCCGCAAGCTAAAGCCTCACGAAAATAATTACCCCACCCATGACCTAGAGCTAGCAGCGATTATTTTTGCATTGAGGATTTGGAGACATTACTTGCTTGGGGATAAGTTTAGCTTGTTCACAGACCACAAGTCACTGCAGTACTTGTTCACTCAGCGAGAGCTGAATATGCGTCAGCATAGATGGTTGGAGTTTGTGAAAGACTACTAGTTCGAGATACAGTACCATCTGAGAAAGGCTAACGTGATTGCTAATGCGTTAAGCCGTAGACCGATGGGTGATGTAGCGGACGTCTGGAAAGCGAAGTGGAAAGAGTTAGGCCACCAGGACGCGGTAGATCCTTCCTTTGTATCTATCATGACAGTCACACCAGAGATTCTTACGAGTGTGATAAAGGCACAGTCAGTGGATTCATTTTGTCAGGAACAAATTGTACGGCTTCTAGTTGAGGGTGTTGAGTCCTATTCAGTAAGTTTTGATGGAGGTTTGAGGTTTAATGGGAGATTGGTGGTCCCAGAAGGAGAAGACTTACGTCATGAAGTGATGACACAGTCTCACGGGTCCAGATTTGCGAAACATCCTGGAGGGGATAAGATGTACCAGGATATGAGGCGGTAGTACTGGCGGAGTGGGATGAAGAGGGACATTGCCGAGTTCGTGTCCAAGTGTTCTAATTGACAGATGGTAAAGGTAGACCACCAGAAACCATCGGGATTACTTCAGCCATTGTAGATACCTACGTAGAAGTGGGAGAGTATTTCCACGGACTTTATTACTGGGCTGCCTACATCACAGCGAGGTCACGATTCCATATGGGTTATAGTGGATTGGTTGACCAAGGTAGCTCATTTCCTGCCAGTATGGATAGACTATACCATGGTCCAGGATGCAAAGTTATTCATTGCCGAGTTTCTTAGGCTACATGGGGTGCCCCAGGATATCGTGTCTAATCGAGACAAGATCTTTGTGTCGCACTTCTGGGAGAGCTTTTAGGAGGTCATGGGTACAGAGTTGAGATTGAGTTCAGCTTATCACCCACAGACGGATGGACAGACAGAGCGTACCAATTAGATGTTGGAGGATATGCTACGCATATGTGTCCTTGATTTTGGAGGATGATGGGAGCCGTATCTTCCACTGGTGGAGTTTGCTTATAATAACTCCTACCAGTTCACGATCGGCATGGCCCCATTTCAGGCATTGTATAGCAGGCCTTGTCATTCTCCTGCTTGTTAGCTAGAGGTGGAGGACAATAAATTACTCGGACCAGAGGTGATTCAAGAAACTTTAACTAGGATTGAGCTTATCAGGAGTCGCATTCGGGTAGCCCAAGACTAGCAGAAAAGCTACACCGATGCAAAATGGTTTTTCTGAGAGTTTAATGTGGGGGACCAAGTATTACTGTGTGTGTCTCCTATAAGAGGAGTGATGAGGTTTGGAAAGAAGTGGAAGTTAGCTCCGAGGTATGTGGGACCCTTTCCCATTATCGAGAGGATTGGGCCGATGGCATACAGATTGGGGTTGCCAGAGTATTTGCACCGCATTCACGATGTGTTCCACATCCCGTCGTTAAGACAATATCTTCGGGATGATATGGCCCGTACTCACATCGCGATAGAGGAAATTGATTTACATCCCGACAGCTCTTACGAGGACAGACCAGTGGCTAGGGCTGTGTTTTTTTTCCGAACTTTTTGATTTTTTCGATATCCGATCCGATTTTTTCCGAATTTGGAATGAAATTTTAGTTTGCCGATTTTCGATTTTCCGATTTCTGATTTTTCCGAAAAAAATCGGATCGGAAATCGGAAATAATTCTGAATTTTCGATTTTCCGATTTTTCCGATCCGATTTTTCCGAAACTATGCCGATCCGATTTTTCCGATTTTTTTCCGAATTATTTCCAATTTTTTCTGAATTATTTTCCGATTTCCGATTTCTTTTCCGATTTTTTGAAAGTTTCCCATATCCCACATCGGTTGGGAGAAGGAGAGGGCTCCAAAATATGCTCTATAAAAGGAGAGTATCCTCCTAACTTCTACACAAATGAAAAATATGCCAAATCCTCATGTGTTTACATGTTGGGTTAAGCTATTTTCATTGTTTCTTTAAAATGAGAACTTCGAGTAATCGAAAATCCATAATTTATTTTTTTGAAATTTTGGAATTTTCGAAATTTCTGGATTTTTAATATATTTTGTGAATTTCCGATTTTTTTCGATATTTACCGATTTTTTGATTTTTCTGAATTCGGAATTTTTTTTAATTTTCCAAAAAAATCGGATCGGAAATCGGAATAGTTATTTTATTTCCGAAAAAATCAGAATTTTTTCCGAATAGGCATTTTCCGATCCGATCCGGCTGAAACACAGCCCTACCAGTGGCCATCCTTTACCATAGCGAGAGGAAATTAAGGTCGAAGGTAGTTCAGCTTGTACGGTTCCAGTGGGAGCATCATAATGTGGAGGAATCCACTTGGGAGCGTGAGGCAGATATGCGCGAGAAATATCCAGAATTATTTTTACCAGGTATGCCTTATTTTCCAAATTTCGGGACGAAATTCCGTTATTAGGGGGAAGAATGTGATACCCCTTATTTTTATAACCTTTAAATTTGGGGATTTATTAAATTCAAATTGAGATATTAATTTAATATTAATCCATAAATTATTTTAAATATTTACTAGCGTGATGAGAGTTAGTAATTATTCAGAATTTGTTTAATATTACTTAATGGATAAAGTAATATATATAATCGAATTTATGGAATTATAATGAGTGTATATTTTGATAATTATGGAAATTAAATCGGGATGCGCCTGTGTCGTGTAGGGATTAAATTATTATTATTTAAAGTGAATAAATTATAAGTTGCCCGTATAGTCTTTTCGAGTGAACCAATGTGTCCGGAAGGGTCGAGATAGTCAAAATAATGTACCCGGGGGTTTAGTTCAGGTCTCGGGGCATTTTTAAGCCTAATTGGCGTCCCGGGAGGGTATTATAGATATTTTACATTTTTGGGCAATTAAACCCACGAATTTCCTAAGGATATATCAGCCTTTAGGAGTCATATTCTAGGGTTAACAAACACAAAATCAAAGAATGACCAATAGAGAAGGAGTTGGAGAGCTTTCCAAGCAACTCAAGGCCAAAGACTCACCTGTTTGCACCGCCACCACCACCAAAGTGTAGATTGCGCGACGAGGAACGCACCTATACCTCTTTTGTCCACAAATCAAAAAGGAAAATTCCAGGAAAGTATTTATCTTGATTTATTTTAGTTAATGTTTCAATCATGTTAGTCTAGGGTTGTTTAGAACAAGTTTCATGGAAGAAATTACTATTTTGAGACTTAAAATCATATGTTGTGGAGGAAGTAATCATATTCTGGACATTTAAATCACATGTAGAGGATAAGCCACGAATTTGTATGGATTTAGAATCAACTAATCTGGAAAAGAATGGAAATTGAAGAAAAATTAGGTTTCTTGAAGTTTATGTAAATTTTACCCCATTAAATTGTTATACTTGATGAATTCGGACATATTTTACGTAGAGAATCATGTAGTTAGGTATATAGTACTTGTAGAATTGTTGTTTGGGAGTTTGGGGATCGGTAATGGAGATTTGGTTAAGGTTGGAGAGGTAAACCTGTAACTGGACAATGGCATGTTTAGTCATAACTACTTGATCGATCAATCGATCAAGAATATCGATCTATCGATGGTATCGATCGATCGACCCCCTGCCCTCGATCGATCGATCCCTCCTGGAAAACTGCGTGTTTTTCTTCTTTAAGTTTAATCCGGTTAAAATGCGTAAGAACCCTTAATCATCATTGATAGAGCATAATGAATTATAAAGAGGACCAGTAGGGACTAGGTAGACCCCATTGAGTGAAATTTAAGGAAAGATGAAATTATGGGTTAACAGGGGGTTATTCACACATACGAAATCATGCGTACGTCTAATAAAAGATCAAGACTCGTGAGTAAGTTAGACTAAAAGATAAGTGAGAGTGCTTACTGAAATTATACTTAGGGAGATAGAATACTTCGAGAAATGAGAAGTAAGTATGGAGTAACTTATATATGAGAATAAAAGTGACGGGGCCGTTATGCGAGATAATCGAGTAAAATGTGTTAATAACGGATAATTATAATTATGGGCCGTGGGTGCGCCAAATTTAGAAATGTGAATATTAATATATATATGATTGTGTAATTGTACATATATTATATATCTGTGTAAAAATCGTACCTGAGATACTCGTTATCACGGGGGTTTCCGCGTCGGGACAGTCTTATCTCGATCGGGCCTTTATTGGGGATGACGACTTGTACCCTAGAAGATAGTATCCTTAATACAGGGTATTTTAGTGATAGTCATATGGTCCTAAGAGACGTGAGGGTATGTGCTGACCTCTTAGTGACCAAGAACTATACTTCACCTCCAATTGTATGTGTTTTATGTTAATACAGTTCGAGAGTGATTCCGAACTAGTATTTCCCTTAGTACGAGTGATGCGGGGACTTGATAGCAGAGTATGCCAGCACCATAGATTTTATGTGGGGTGCAGATAGTATATATATTATATGAGTGACTAATATATATATATACTTAAGTATGGGAACTTTCTACTGTGCATAAAAGTAGCTAAGTAATGAATAAATACTCCAACTTTATTATAAGTGTTTGGGAATTTTGTGACATCACTGGGTTATTTAAAATAACATAAGATTTATGAGAGAGCTAAATTTTCAGAAATTAATTATCTTAGCCATGGTATTTATCGGAATGAAACCTTATGGGAAATTTAAGTTAAAATAAACTTTTAAGATTAATAGTACGGTAGGCGTGCACTCTATATGAGAGATGATAATTTCTCAAGAGAGTGTCGCACACTAACATGGTTGTTTCATTAGCCGGCAAGCGTTTTAAATACTTGCTAAA